>RJWM01030345.1:0-23517 GCA_004363535.1 Dasyprocta punctata
AAAAAAAAAAAAAGAATTATGCTTTTCTAAAATGCTCCCTGAAATAATACCCTCACTGACTTTTTGGATGGAGTACACAAAAGTTGCTGAAGCTACATTCACATCATATGGCACAGTAAGCAGGAGACACGTAATAGCCAAATTTAGGGTGGTGCCTGGCTCACAAAGTGGCTGTTATGCTATCTATTCCATTTTTTTGGTCAATTTAAGCTTCCACCAACCGACTACTCACCCCACATACACGCACACACTCATCATGTTCACACCATACATTTCCAGTACCCGGCCACAAGATACTCACCAAACCCATTCTAGGCTAGTCACAGTGCTTCTACAACATGCTGCCAAGAAAACGTCTCCTTTCCCCTCCGGTCAGAAAGCTGTTAGGCCGGGCGTGGTGGCGCACGCCCTTAGTCCCAGCACTTGGGAGGCTGAGGTAGGAAAAGCTTTGTGAGTTCGAGGCCAGCTTGGGCTACAACACGAGCGCAAGGCCGGTCTGAGCTACATAGTGCGACCCTGCCTCAAAAAACTAGAGCCGGGAGTTTGGCTCAGCAGCTTTGTCTGGCAGGCGCGAGGTTGAGCTCAATCCCCAGTGCTGGGAAAAAAAAAAAAAAAAAAAAAAGAAAGCTGTTAGACTATGAATGGAGGATTGCTGGAAACTTGGATTTCTAATATCGGAAGGCCAAAATCTTGCCATTGGTGGAAGAGAATAAAGTGCTGGCCAGTGATAGAGGTGAGAAGTGAGAAGACCGTCTTGGTGTTCACATCTCTGAATCTGTTGTTCATAAAACCAGACATGTGGTTGACTTTCCTGAGGCTTGTTTATGAGACCCAAAGTGCCACGACCCAAGTGGTTCCTGAGGTTCTTGGGGTGAAGGACCCTGAAAGGATAAGAAAAAATAAAGAGGCAAAGCTGGGGTCAGGTAGAGCCCTTACTCTCCTGATGGGAGGGAAGGTACTACTCAACCAATGCTGCTGTTTATTAATATACCGGGAAGAATGAGTTCAATTTCAGCCCTTCTGCCTAGCAACCCAGGCCTGGATTGTTTAGGAGCTTCCTGTTTTTCTGGGCTGTAGCAACTTTTTCACGTGGTTGACCCAGGTGCTCTTTGTTACTTTGGTAAGGTCATGTCTGGGTCATTTTCCAGCTTTAATGGCTCCCAACACCAAAGCCATCCTTTCGTTTTTCTTATGAATGTTTGAGTTTCTGTCATTTGCAACCAAAGATACTAACACTGGCCACGGAAACACATTTCTGTAAAGATTGACTGGGGAAAGTTAAGACTGATCAGGAATGATAAGTCATCACTTCTGAATACCCCATAGCATTTGGAGAAATTCTGAACAGGTCATTTTGGTCAGACTTACTTTCCTCAAAGATAATTGATAAAAAGTGACTTGAAGTCTGCAAAAAAGAAAGTAAGCTAAAAATCATTAGGATATCTGTATTAGTTTGCTACAGCTGCTGAAACAAAGTACCATGACCTGAGTGGCTAAAACAAGAGAAGCCTATGTTCTCACAGCTCTGAAGAATGCAAGTCCAAAACGAACGTGTCAACAGAGCTGCTTTTTTCTGATGGCTGTGAAGGACCTGATCTGGCCCTTTCCTAGCTTTGCCGAGTGCAGTTTTCTGCGTCTTCACACCATGCTGCCCTCAGTGTATCACTGTGTCCAGATCCCCCCTTTATAAGGATACAGTCACTGGATTAGGGACTGCCCAAAGGACCTTTCAACTTGATTACTTCTGTAAAGACATGGTCTCTAAGCCATGCATGGTAGTTTAAGCCTGTAATCCCAACATTCCAAACCACAAACCAAACCAAACACACAAACAGAAACCAAAAATCTTCAAATAAGATTATATTCTGAGGTACTGTGGTTTAGCATTTCAACATATAGATTTTAGAGGAGACATTTAATTGCTCATCGAAAGAAGCTGGACTTTCCCAGATTTTTTTTTTTTTTTTTTTTTTTTTTTTTTTTTTTTTTTTTTTTTTTTGTATTTCTATTGCTCCCTCCTAAAACCTAATGTCAAATTTAGGAATGTGTGCTTAAGTGTGTTTTTTATTGAAAATCATGGGTGTTGAAATGACTCAGGGCATACAAACTTACCCCTGATAAACACAAATCTTTAGCTTCTGTTACAGTCATGATTTTGCATGTTTGTGTTTATCTCCCCAGAGATTGTAAACTCAATGAGGGAAAGGTCTGTGTTGATATATATATACATATATTTTAACCACTGTCTCCTCAGAGCTTGAACAAAACTGGGACTCAATATTGGTGAATATATTCTTTTAGTCTTACTCAATGCCACAGGCTCCAGCAAGTAAGAGGTAAGAGATCAATGCCCCTTTTGTTTCCATTAAATTTCTCCTTATCAAAATAATGTGTCTAACTAGCACTTTCTGTGGGTTTGAGGAGATCAGTAACAACCAAAACCCATCTGGAGAGTCCTTGGATGTAGAAGAGGGTCTCAAGCACTCTAGAGTGAGGGAGGCAGCTATACACAGACACAGCCCATTTCTCAGGAGGAACACTGCATATAACAAGAGGAATACTGTATATATGTGGTTGGTGCATATGTTTTGTTAAATTGCACACTAAAGAGGGAAGTATAACATTGGTTAGGAAATAAAGAATCCAGAATAATGTCCCCTTATGTCAAGATTCTTTTTATCATGTAACAGATTCACAATTCCTGGAAAGTTAGTATTTCATGTAAGTTACAGTGGAATTCTAAGTGCAAATGTATCTTTCATGCTGGCATGTGACCCTGCTTTCTAAATCAACTGTAATTTGGGCAAGTTTCTACTAAGTAGTAAGCAAACCACTGCCAGAGTTGCCTAGTGTGGCTTCCCAGCAGCTCTGGCATGACAAGCCTACTCTAAACCATGCTGGGGTTTAAATGGTCACTTAGCCTGTTTAACACAGACTAGTAATTACACCAAATTCCATGGGCATCAAAAATGTCTGTCTTTTATATTTTGATGAGTCAGTGTTTTAATACAATGGAAAAAAATTTTTTCCTGTTAAAAACTGTATCCCCTCTTGCAAATAGAGCAAAAAAGTAACTTATATGCTTTCAGTCATAATAGGACACTATCAAGTTCTCTTAGAGACCACTTGACTGTCTAAGGGGGAATGCAGGTCCTGTTTTTAACCTTTTAAAATTACATTTTGACACCAGGGTCCTCTCAACAGAAAATAAAACAAAAATTATCCTGTGAAGTACAGGAATTTCAAGGAAGTTTATGTAAGTGATCAGAAAATATGAATATTGAAAAACTTATACATAAATTTTATGTGCCAACTATACATAAAGATTTTAGGTAAGTTTAAACCTGCACTTAACCAAAACTCACTTATTGATGATCTTATATTTGGTCACCTGTTACTAGGGAGTAGCATTAAATACAGCCAATGCTTTAAAGAGATATTAAGAAAAAAGTAAGCCACAGACTGGGAGACAACTGCAAGTTGCATACTGATAAATCACTTGCATTAGAATAAACAATTTTTGAAACTCATTGAAAAAAAAATACTACTACTACTCCAATTTACAACTAAGCAAGGGCTCCCCAGCTCAGTGGTAGGTTACTTATCAGGTATGCGTGAAACCCTGGGTTCAATTCCCAGCATCACTGAATAAGTATCACCAAAATATGGGAACAAACACTTCATGATGGAATAAAGTAAATAAGCGCATGAGAAGAAGCTCACTGTCTTTAATCCTTAGAGAAATTCAAGTTAAACCCATAAGGAAGCATCTATCAGAATGACCAGGTCAACGGATGGCAAGAATGCAGAACCACCAGAACTTTACACATTAACACAGAGAATACAAAATGGTACTTCAGAAGCGTGCATTGCCCTAAAAATTCAATCTACACTTAACTGTTGTGGCCCAATCATTCCATTCCTAGGATTTACGCAAGAGAAATGAAAGCAAATGTTTATACAAAGAGCTCTGCATGAACCTTTGGGAAGTTTCAGTTGTAGCTCAAAATTACAGCAGCCCAAACGTCCACTGACAGGTGAATGGATAAGCAAATTGTGATATATCTATCCAATGAATACTAGTCCTTAGTAGAAAGGAATGAACTCCTGATACACAGAAGATGATGAAAAACACCTGTAATTATATTAATTATATACAGTTCTACCGAAGTGACCTACAACAACAAAAAGCAAATCAGTGATTATCTGGGGTTAGGGAATGGAGCAGAGAAAATTTACAAAGGGACACTAGGAAACCTTTAGATCACAGATGTGTTATTTTAATTGTGGCTTCATGGATATATATAACACACCAAAGCTTTTCAAATTGTATACTTCACACACGTACAATTTAAAGTGTTAATTACCCCTATACAGAGTCATTTTAAAAAATAGGCAAAGTGTAACCTTCTTGGTTCCTGGTGTTTTTAGGAAGAAATCTGAACGTTCTGTAGCATAGCTTAACTCTGGAGGTACACAAAAATTCTTAACCTTCTACACAAAATTGAACTCTATGTGTAATTTTTCATGTAGATTATCACATTGCTTTATCACATTCTCAAGGGTCTGAAAAAGGGGGTATTAAAAATCATTACTTTTAGATGAATAAAATGAACTGTCCTCATTAGATTACATGTTTTTATTATAAGAATATAATTTAAGTGGAAACAACGTGTAGATGACTCATAGAGCCCCCTGCTCTGGTAAGCACACCTTTCTTTCGCTTGTTGTTCAGATCACAGCAGGTAACTGATTCAATCTAGGCAAGTGATGGCTGTGGCACACCTGCCACAGGTTCACCACCATTGTTTTCCCTGGACAGTAAGGAATTATATATAACGATCTAACAAAAACCTGATTTCTCCCTTGTACAAAGGGAGCTATTATAATAAAGGAGCTATTAGACTTGTACATGATCTTCCATGTGCACTAGGAAACACAGAAATTCAGTCTAGTGAGAGAGGGGCATGTGCAGAAGAAAGGTCACCTTCTGGTTTCTCCTCAGTGCTCCAAGTCTTCATATCTCTCTCTTCTGGAAATTCAGTTGTATTTCTGATCTTGGGTTCCACGATAACCTGATATATCACCCTTATAATAAAATTCCCATCTCAGATTGCTTAAATAAGAGTTTCTGTTACTTGCAACAAAGACTTAAAATATATTTTACCTTTAAAAGAAAACACTGGATTCACTTCATATTGGAAAATTATTTATTATGACAAAAATAAAACCGTTGACTGAAAACAAGTGTTACACTATATTGCACCATGATTGCAAATGAGCCAAATCCTGTCTAAAAGATGAACATTCCAGAGCAAACAGCATCGTTTTACTTGGGTAAGTAAGCATGCAAGCAACTCATTACAACATAATTGCAGAAATAAAAAATCATGAATACCAGCAACCTAAACATAATATACAAAAGCATTTCACAACAGTAATGAAGTATTAAAATTTTTAAAATGTCTTTTAAATTAGCCCACCATTAGAAGAACATGCTTTAAACCATTTGCAAGAAGTGATGTGAATGCACTAGGTAATTTGCTTTTAAAATTTCTTCATTAATGCTTATATTTTGGGCCAACGAAACACATTTCAGTAGGTTAGCATTCAGAAGCAGTTCATGGCAACAAAGACATTTTTCTTTTCTCTGTACAATACCAGGAAAAGGGGGTAGAGAGATCCAATTCACTTTCCAATTCATTTTGCCCCTTCTTAATACCATCTTCTATTTTGACCAAGCTGATTTGCTAAGATACTGTTAAGAGCTTTTGCAGAAAGAAGCCTGAAGCCTGATAGGTAAAAGTCTGTGCTTCAATTTTTAAGAAATGAGCTTAGATACAGACGCTTTCAAGAAGTTTTACATTTGAAAGCTACAAGTATTTTGAATACAGGGCCTGCTGCTCCCTCTATGTGCTCTACTGCACCAGTTTACAATAAGATGGCAACATATGATCACAATCACTACACTCTGATTAGAGTAAATGCAAGGGCAAGGCTGCAACTGCTTTTAGGTTTTGTGTTTTCTGTTGTCTACAACTATATTCCATAGAACAGATGATAAAATGTGTAACTATTCCAAAACTGAAAAAAATTGTAACTATCATTTACTGTGCATTTTCGATGCAATAGCAACTAAACTTTTTAAAAATCAAAATTAAAAATTTTCATAATTACATTGAAAGTTTACTCCAAGAGAATACAATAGGGGCTTTACAGTCCCTGAACTTCCTGAGGGAAAATGTAAGGTTAAAAAGAGTACAGTCTCTTATGAGTAGGGTCAAAACATGCAAACAGGGTCGGGTTTAGCTCAGCAGCACAAGTGCCTGCCTGGCAAGCACAAGGTCATGAGATCGATCCCCAGTACCAGAAAGAAAGAAAAAAAAAAAAAAAAAGCAAAAAATTCTTATGCAAGTGAGATCAAGTCATGGTCATTTACTATCTTATCAATACTGAAGTATATATATTCAACAGCATAATCTAATCAAACTTATTAAGAACCTTTTCCTTCCCTTTATTTTATATAACTAAATATTGACTGAACATTTGCTCACGTGCTTTATTGAAAACTGTATGTAAATCTGACAAATCACGTTAGCCCTGCTGGTGGAAATAATTAAGAATAAAACAAAATCCCCAAGGAAAGTTATCCCTTAGCTGTAAAATTTGCATATTTTACACACAGTTTGTGTGAAGGAGGTATTTATGGGACAGTGCAACATCCCACAAATTTGAACGAAGCACCCCATGGAATAAACAATGAGGTAATTTTTTAACACTTCAAAAGTTTGTGCATTAGAACATTACCATTCTTTTAGAACTTTATTTTGTCTCGAAAGCTATGAACAGGACATTTTATTACTTTACTTTCAGAAGAAAATGTAGATTACTATTTTTTAAAGAAATGCAAAAGATGTCTCTATCTGATTACAATTCCAAATTCTAAAAATCTCATCGGTTGTCAGGTTTTTTTGGCCATAATAAAAATTATGTAAGCCATCTGCAGTAAAAGACTAGCAATTTTAAATGCCTTTAATGGGAGGAGGAAGGGAAATTCCTTCTTCCATTCACATTTTCTTTCACGTCTTTCCGAACATATTTCTACTCCAAGTTTTTTATTTCAAATGTTCTGAGTTTTTCTAGATATGCCTCTAAACCTCCAAAATAACATTTTTCAAACATTTCACTAAATCATATACATTTTAAAACCAATTTTAAGCCCAATGAAGACTTTTTCCTTAAATTTAAAACATACTAGTGAAACATATTTTTTACATTAACTTTCTCTATTTAGCTTTGGCCACCTAGAATTTTGGTGTGGCGAGGACAGAATTGAGAACTGAATCTAGGGCCTCATGCATGCTAGACAAGCACCCTATTACTGAGCCATATCCCCAGCTCTTATTTTGAGACAGGGTCTCACTACAAGTTGCCCAGGCTGGCCTCGATCTTGTGATCCTCTTGCTACAGCCTCCAGTACAATTCATACAATAGTCTTTTCTGAAACTTGGCTTTGAGTTTCAGTCTTCACAATAGTACTACATGAATAAGGATTAGATAGTACCGAAAAAACTAACCCAGGACATGAAGCAGTTTCAGATATATGCAAACACTGATTAAATATTAATATCCTGTTCACATTATCCTTTCAATAGTAGAAAGTCAAACAGAACTAGGGCTTGGAGTATCATCTAAAGGCAAGAAAATGAACTACCCACTTCCAACTAATTAGTAAATCCAGAAAAATAAGCAAGGTAAACTTTCTAGAAGACATTATTTCCAACACCCACTGATGCTTTATAAGCAGTTTAATATTTTCTTAACAATATGGCTTGCTTTCTTTTTTGCATTGTCATTAGCTACCAGTTCAGTTTAAATTGAATACTAGTTACTAAATATTTTATTTTCCTTGATTGTGTTTATACACTAAATGAAATAAGAGTGGGAATCAAATACTAAAATAAGTTTAATTCTATATTACATGCATATAATTTTGGGCTTTAAAAATTATTGGTAGAAAAGACGCAGAATTTTAAAACTAAAAGACACATTAGAGCTCCAACTGGCTGACATTCCTCACTATGGGAAAAATGACTAATACATTTAATATGTCTAGTATTGGTCAATAACTGTCTTAGACCAACTAGATAATCAACAAATAGGCAAGTTAAGATGCAAATTCATTTCTTCAAATAGCCAACACAATATTTGACTAGGTACAAGACAGTATGTGTGTCTTGAAATAATTTTACCCAGACAAAACGAAAAAAGATCTTTCAGAATTAAATTAAATGTAAAGTTTTGTTGGTTCCAAAGCCATGGACTTAAAATTACACTCATGAAGATTATCTTCAAAGATAAGTGTCAATAAAACTACTAAAGCACAGTCATAATACCAGTTGATTTTTTAATGTATGGTTTTACAGTTAAGGATTATATGGGTGCCATTCAGAACAACTTCATCTAAAATTTCACCTAATAGCCGGGAGTTTGGCTCAGTGCCTTAAGCGCCTGCCCTGGCAGGCGCGAGGTTGTGAGTTCAATCCCCGGTGCCGAAAAAAAAAATAAAATTTCACCTAATATACCAAAGAGTTTTAAAAAGTTGTTTTGTTCAAAAATTTCTTTGCTTTGATATTGCCATAACTCTTCACAGACTGTTAACAGCACGCTCTATGCCACTTACTGTTTCCACTGGAAAACAATTATTTTCTCTTCATGCTTTTGATAATCAGTTAAATTATGATTAATCAAAATGGCTATCGCTATAGGAGGTACCAACATTTAAAAATTACTTTAATTAATGAAACTTGTATTATCTTTTCCCCAATAGAACATAATTATACCTTTAAGTATACTAACACAAGAACCTAAAAGCAAAAATTATTTAATCCTTAGTTTTCAACAGATTTTATATGTGTACATATTTCAGTTTTTTAGAAATTAAATTACACTAACAATAAAAATATTCAGCAAATTCCCTAAAAAAAAAAGGAACTACTCTAAAATAGTTCTCAGAGTTTTCAGTAAGAATGACTGGGTTAAAGATGAGGAACATAAAGTGTTTAGAATTAAGAAAAATGCCATATTTGAACTTGACATGGTAGTTACACATTTTAGTCATAACATGTCAAAAATACTTTGGTTAAAATTTAACACATTTTCCAACTAAAAATAAAATCTAGAATAATCTAAAGGAAATATGGTGGGTTCCTTGCTTTTACTGATTAGGAACTTTGCCAGGTAAAATGTGGAGCTGAGAGTAACACTTGAATTAATCCCTTCTTGAACTAGTGAACTGCTAACCTGACTCTAAAGAACAGGTGTAGTACAAAATTGAGAACTTATCTCAAAATGTGAATAAAGGCACTAATCACATACATTTTCATTTGTCTTACAAAGTTGACTGATTTGCAATGAACGTCAAAATCAATGGTTTAGTATTAGATACTTGCTTGGGTCAAACATTCTCTTGGAGTAAACAATAATCAACTTTCATATTACTAATATCTGAGGAAAACTCTTTAACCTTTTAAAGTCTTACCTGAACTCCCAATCATTGGCACAAAGTCTACTTGAATGGCAATTTCATCCTCAATAAATACTAACTAACACACACCACTTCTAATGCAAAAATAACAGAAATTTTTTTAAAAAAAGATAAAGAAAACAAATTGTATTTTTAAAACAAATAGGACATTTGAGTCTATTCTAGTAGCTGTTTGACAAAATACAATTGACTATTAAAAACACTTTCCATATAATGCTGATGTGGTAATATAAAAAATAATCATATAATTTGATAGAAGAAAACTGACCCAGACACTCTTATTAGATACAAGAATGCAAATAATTATTTCATAGGGAAATACTGGAGTATTAAATATGTTTTCTCAGAATAGACTTACAAGAATTATCCTTTGTATTTATAGTAAACAATAAAACCAAGGAGAAAGTCAGGCAAAATGTGCTTTACGTAAATGGTATTTTCTTAAGTTCCAACTTCCCCCACCACCATCTCTCACACACAAACACACACACACCCCACAAAGCATCCATATTGATTTATACTTGCTTTTCTCTTACATTCTTAATTACAGTTATATTAAAAACAAAACTAAACTTACCCACTACCTATATAGAATCACCAAGAAAAAAAGATTCAAATTAAAGCAAACTATTTTCCAAAGTCCAGAAAGCTTTCTGGCCACTTTTCATTCCAGGGTAGGCTACTACTAAATGAAAATCAGAAAAATGTTGCCAAGTACCACTAACTTAATTCATCTGTATATAATAAACCAAGTACATCTGAAAACAAAGCAATTTATGAATAAAATATTGATATTAAAATATCACTTTTGAACAGGAATTTTGAAATTTTTATGAACACTGAAACTTTTTTTGATCCAAATGAAAAAAATACTACAAAATTGAACTACTATTCTTTACACATTCCATCCCTTTCATGACAGTAAAATTTCATTTGAAATAAACAGGATTGAAATTATAGTATTTGTCACCACTCTTAATTTAAGGTATGTACTGTTTAGATTATTTTTCGTATTAGCCAACTGCCTCAAACTTTTTAGTAGTATCCAGTAAATAAGCTTTTGATAGATTATGACTTCCCCATTTAATTTTTTTAATTTTTAAGCTGTTAAGAATCTTAATTTTGAATGTCATAGTAATATTCTAAAAAGTAAGATTAGATTTAGCAGTTTGTGATTTTAGAATGCAAAGTATAATTACAAAGATGGGAATTGTTTCAAGTCTATCATACAATACCCACAAAAAAATTTAAGAAAAGTCCCATGGTTTTTTAAGTAATACAGCACTGGAGTCAAAAATGCCGACACATTTTTCTGCCTTAGGTACTGCCCAAAGCACAAGTGGTAACTCTTGCAAATAAAATAGCTGCAATTTTGCTGATAACACAGTGGCTTGCAAATTAATAGTACAATATATTTTAAGTATATTTTAATTTTAGGTCTAGTATACTGTAATAACTTGAGTTATATATGCATTGAGTAATATGACATTCTTAAAAACACCAAATTTATCCAACAACGCCAAATTTACCCAACAAGCTGGGTTCTCACATATTTCACCTGGATTAGTTTTTGACCAAATCTTGTAGGCAGAAAAGTAAACTTAAGCCCTTTGGATAAACAGTCTACTTAATTTCCATGATAACAGTAACTTAAATTATGCCATGACATGCAATAATGTGAGGGAAGTTTAAAGGCAAGTATTTATGATGTTTCATTTTAATCTTCCTTATTACATAAATCTTCCAGGCAGATTTCTTTCTGTATAATAAATTTTGTTCAAAAGATAGTTATGGAGGGAGTATATTTCAAGCTGGAGAAGTTCATAAGTAATATTGGGGTTTCCATGACTACTCTGTCAAACCGTAACTATCTGGGAGAAGGGGGGCGGTAGTCGAGAACTGAAAGAAATTGGTCATAAAAGTTATAACAATACTTGTGAAAACATTGAACATATGACAAACATTTTTTTACAAGGCAGTCACTGAATAAGTAGAATAAACAGTCAGAAGAGTTCTGTTGTTGAAAACATACATAATGTTCATCTAACTGAAGATTAGTGCATTTAAAAAAAAGTTAAGAAAAAAATCTTTTATGTTTCAGTTCAGCTGCACTTGATTCAAGTGTCGCTTAGAGAGGTTTGTGTTGTTATAAATTAAACATGCTGCTGCCTTAGCAGCCAAAGATACTAGGAAAAATGTTCATGTCACAGAATAAATAGAAGAGTCTCTTTCAAGCAAAAAAGTTATCTCACGCCAATCCGTGAAGTCATCCACTCCAGACCTTGGCATAACCTAATCAAAAGAAAGAAGCATTTTCAAAATTAAAAACTTTATGCTTAAAAAGTAAAAAGCATGCTTATTCGTTTTAAGTCTCATTTAAAAGCATGAGTCAAAGGTAAACATGTAGCTACTATATTGCAAGTCATTTCTAACAAAAGGAAATCTAACAAGTTAGCTGGTATGAGGATAAGCAAGTTCCTAAATATAAACTGGGTAACCTGCTCATAATGTTGTTTTCTCCTGGGCCTAATACCCACTTGCAAACTCTTATGAAAAGAAGAAAGCTGGATGACGATATTTGTCTCATGTGCCTCTTATCTGGAAGTACACCTCCCCAAAGCACTCCTGATAATAAGAGATATACTGTTGCAACAAGTTGGCAGCATAACACCAGGCATGGTGGCACACACCTTTAATCCCAGCACTCAGGAGGCTGAGGCAGGAGGATCATTGTGAGTTTGAGACCAGCCTGGGCTACAAAGTGAGTTCAAGGCCAGCCTGAACTGCGCAGTGAGATCCTGTCTCAAAAAATAGGGCCAAGGATTTAGCTCAGCGGCATAAGTGCCTGCCCAGCAGGCGCAAGGTTGTGAGTTCGAGCCCCGGTACCAAAAAACTAAAAACAAGTTGGCAGCATAGGTTTAAGTCCTTGCAGAAAATGCATACATATCTTAAACCTTCTTTAATTCAGGTGACACAGTTTTCTCTTAACTGACAAATGATTAAAGCAACAGATGAACGACAAAAAAAATCTGGATTGTGGAAACTTATTTCAGAAGTTCATTATTACCTTTTTTTTGGGTTACACATTATGATTACATTAAAAATTATAAAGTCAGTAATTCTGTTTACTAAAGGGATTTCAATCTTATAATGAGATACAATATAAAAATATTAAATTAAGAACAACAATAAAAGGAGTAAGAGCAAGAAGAAAACAAGTTGGCCTTAAAAAGGGGAAAGATATTCGAAGCCATACTTTCCTCCAGACTAACACTCACCCTTCTCCTGTTAGAGCACAGCAAGACTGAATGTGCCATGGATGATCCTTAATTGAACTAAGAGTGAGGTATTTAGAGATTTCAGCTGCGGTCATACACCCTTTCATATCCTGTTTGTTTGCAAAGATAAGCACTGCAGCCTTCCTTAAATCCTGCAATCAACACAAAATATCTATTATGAGAAATATCGTAAGTCAAATGAAATGAATGAATAAAGCAGGAGGGTAAAATGTACTCAGCTGGACTGTTCTAATTAAATGCTCCTAGTTTAAAATGATCAGGCATTAATATTTAATTTTAAAAATTATTGAAATAAAAATAATCTCAAATAAGCATAATTTAATGAGTCACTCCAACAAAGATAGATGAACATAAGCCAGCTAGTTAAAAGTAATTTTCTATTTTGGATCAATTTTAAAATAAAATTAAAAATGAACTCAAATCACCTTATTTCATTTCATTTCATTTTAGTGGTACTGGGGATCAAACAAAGGGCACTGTGCAAACCAAGGGCACTGGGCAAGAATTTTAACAACGGGCCAGACTACTAGCCCCTAAATCATAAAATTTAATGTACACTATGGTAGTATATGGTCAAATACGGTAAGAGTTCTCCAAAATTTAAAATAGAATAGTAGAAGTGGGAAGTGGGCAATATTTATTTTTATTCTTCGTATACTGTAAACTCATTGACCAATGTTCACTGCATTGAAGCACTTTGTTTCTTTTATTTATTTATTTAGGCAACTGGTTCTTGCTATGTTTCTCACAATCCTCTTAGATTCCTGAGTATATAATAATGCAAATACTCACTAATAGAACTAATTGACTGTGGAATACTGTATCATTAGATGAATTAAAGCTGTATGCATTAACGTGGCTAAATTCAAATGTTGCGAAAAAAGTACAGCTTACAGAAAGACAAATGTAATAATTTTATGTAAGTTTTTAAACAGAATTATTTTGTATAATTTATATTAAAATGTTACATACAAAAATATACATGGTAATAATAATCACTACTTTTAATGGTTACCTTTGAGATAACTTCGAAAAGTTAAAAAAAAAATCAGACCTAAAGGTCTTCTTCAAATCTTCTAAAATAACTGGGATTATAAGCACGTAACAGAGCCGGGCGTGGTGGTGCACACCTTTAATCCCAGCACTCGGGAGGCTGAGGTAGGCGGAGCGTTGTGAGTTCGAGGCCAGCTTGGGCTACAACGCCAGCGCAAGGCCGGCCTGAGCTACATAGTGCGACCCTGCCTCAAAAAACCAGGGCCGGGAGTTTGGCTCAGTGCCTTAAGCCCCTGCCCTGGCAGGTGCGAGGTTGTGAGTTCAATCCCCGGTGCCACAAAAAAAAAAAACAAAAAAGCATGTAACACCTTGCTTGGCCAATGAATATATTTTATTGTCTAACTTTTTGTCTCTCTCCAATATGTAGAATTAAGTGATCTCAAATTATTAAGGAACTTTTGAAAAAAAAGACATTAACATGACACATCTTATTCTATTACTTTTTAAAAGATTTGCTTTCAAAATTTACCTCATGAGCCAACATTCTGTATAATTCTTCCTTAGTAATAGCTAGTCGCTCCCTGTCAATGCTGTCAACTACAAGAATGATGAACTAGAAGATAATTTAAAAAGAAAAAAAATGAAAGATATTAACAAGTTGAATGAGATATTGAGAAATTTTCTGTAAAATCTGATATAGTTATTGTCTTCACATGGTATTATCATTACTATAAAACATGATTTTTATTACAAAGGAATTATATAATATGGAAAATGGAAATTTATAACTTCAATAAATAAAAACTGACCAAGTTTACTTTCTTGAAATACTACCTGAATAATACTATGTAATAACAACATTTCTTTTTAAACATGGATAATAAAAGCTAATTTTAAAAATAAACAGTAATTTAAATAACATTCTTTCTAAAACTTCAAAGTACTTTATCATTTAACAATTGGTAATGGACTACTTATTGAAGTATAAGATATTCTGCCTACTAGAAAGAAAAACATAAAAATATTTTTTAAAAAACTAAAGAACAAGTCATTTTTACAAAACAAGTCACAATAAAATGTGAAGAAATAAGTGTGCTTTTTCAATAGTAACATATGAAAAAGAAGATGCCAGTGAAATTACAGAAAGGCAAGACAGCCAGAAGAACTGGAGAAATCTGTTGGTGAAGGTATACATGAAAGAAAAATCAGACTTGCGCATCAGAAAAAATACAATACATAAAACCAAGTTTATAAGTACAAATAAGACATTGAAAAAGGACTCCTAAATCAAACATCTTATGCAGAAGACAAAGTTTTATAAATGAGAATAGTGGCAAATGTTATATAGAGCAGGAAAGTGGTAATATGGAAAGCACAGAATCAAGTTACAGAGATGACTTTAAAATTAGGGAAAGTCAACTACAGTAAACTTAATATAAATCAAGAAAAGCTTAGAAAGAGATGAAAGATTAAAAAAATCATAAAAAAAGAAGGGACAGAATACTGAGAAGTTACTGAGCTAAAGGACAGGACAGTCAGGAACTGATCACCTGCAGCTCCCTGTATTAGCATGGATACACTGCAGCTACTGTCTGTCACCTCAATGGAAAGAATCTTCAAAAGCAAGATGACAAGCATAAAAAAGGGATGAGTGAAACACCACATACATTAAGCTCCTATCTGGAATCTGAGATTGCGAACACTATGTCCCATGCTGGTATTCCGCAAAAAGTCTTTTCTTTGTACTAATCTTGATATTCTTTTAGAAATAGTTTATTAAAAGAACACTTCATGCAAATAACATCAGTAATTACTCTTTCTGGACCTAGGCTAAGTATTCTAGAGTTTCAGTAATTTCAAAAAGTAGCTTTTGAAATGTTTCAAGTATGGTGTATGTGAATCATCCAGAATCAACTTTGATCTATTCATCAAAGAAACCTGCTGTTTTCAAAGCTGGAATCAACTGTGAACTTTGAAAAAAGTGCCTATGCTATTTAAATAAGTCATATACTAGGTTGTTTTTCTTCCCCAATGCCACCTAGCTTCAGAATGGTATTTCACTGTGCAAATGTGCAGTCAGCTAACCTATGACCACGGTGTTTGCTTATCAGTCTCTTCTGCCTGCCTTCACCCTCCCACTCAAGTAAAATAATTAAGGGCTACTGCAAGTGCTGAATATCCGTCATGTGTCATCTGGCTTTAATAGTGATACACAGCATTAGAATATATACATGCACATACGGTATTACAACACAAATTCAGGAGAACATGTTTTTAGTGTAAGAAGGCAACTTTGTGCTCCAAAACATCTGCTCTATATGCTCTTTCATCTTAAATTTTTAAAAGGTTTCATTTTAGGAAAAATACATACAGATTATTGGTTACGTTACCTCTTACTCTTTACAATGAAAAAATACATGGGTGCAACTGTATACTAGTTATTCTCAAAGATAAAACTCTCAACACTGCACAGTCTTAAAAAACAATCTGTCTCTCAAAAAACAAAGACAGAAATAGAAGACAGCTCAGATTCATTCCTCAGGTTGGGTCTTAACTAATAAGTGACAGAAAATTCTGAGGATGGTCTACAATTTTAATTCCATTAAAATAGAAATGACAATTCTGAAAGTTTGTGTTATTTGAAGGGGGAAGAATAAAATATTTAGGTGTAATACAAGCTTTCCAAAGGAAAAGGTACATAATTTCTCCTAGTAACACTTAAAGACATTAGAGAGTTAATGTGAGAATAAACTCAGACAGCCTGGTCAAAAGTAAGCGCTTACTAATAGCTACCCCATAGGCTTTTGAAAATTCAAAAGTCATGCTAGCATACCTCGGTGTTTGAGTAATACGTGTTCCAGGACGACCGCAGTGACTCTTGTCCCCCAATATCCCACATAAGAAAATGAGTGTTTTTCACAACTATTTCTTCAACATTGCTTCCTATGGTTGGAGAAGTATGAACCACTTCATTCATTAAGCTGTTGAAAGACAGGCACCATAAAAACTTTTTTATAAACCTTGAGAATGCGAAGATTTTTTTTTATTGTTTTGGTGGGGTTTTTGAAGATAAGGTCTCAGCAAGTTCAGGAAGGCCTTGAATTCACACTGATCCTCCTTGCCTCAACTTCCCAAGTGCTGGGATTTCAGGTGTGTGGCACCAGGCCCAACTTCTAAAGCAAGTTTTAGCTCTGTTTTTAAAAGATGAATAAAATTTTCTTATTTATATAAATGAAGATAATCAGCTTGAAAAATGGAAACTTGGAGAATATTTGTGCAAACAAAGATCTAGGCAAAGGAAACTAAAGGAAACTGACATTTTTTTTTGGTGGGGGGGAGCTTTTTGAGACAGGTTTTCACTAGGTAGTTCATGCTGTCCTTAAACTCACTTTGTAGTCCTGGCTGGCCTTGAACTCACAGTGATCCTCCTGCCTCAGCCTCCCGAGTGCTGGAATTACAGGTGTGATTTTCACTTTTTAATGGATTGAACTGCAGACTTAATATGGACAGAAGAGAGCACTGTGGTGTGATACTTATTAGTTAAATGAGAACCAGCCCTATCCTGTGATGCCAATATCACAAAGTAGCAACCACTAGATAGTAGGCTATGAAGGGTAGCTTTGTAAGGCTGTCTAGGTAAGAAAGTTTAGACTTAGCCATAAAGCTTAGTTCAGGCTTATTAAACAACTCTTAGAAAGATAATGCCGTGAGCAAATAAAAATTTCACTTAAAAGGAACTATAAATATATTCACAGTACTGATGTTCATATCCCTTGTACTATCATAATCATTTGGTTAAGTTACCTTACAACTCATTGAATTCATATGTGCTTGCTGATAACATGCCAATACTGTGTGGGAAGAGACAACCTCCTCTTGGGTACTTTTTTTTCCCTTTTGAGGGGAGCGGATACCGAGATACTGATTGAAGCAAAGGCCTCACACACACTAGTCAAGGACTCCACCACTGAACTACGTCCCTAGCCTTCTCTTGAATTTTATGTTTTGAGACAGGGTTTCACTATGCAGTTCAGGCTGGCCTCAAACTATGTAGCCCAGGTTGGCCTTGAACTCAGAGCAATCCTTCTGCCTCAGCCTCCCAAGTGCTGGGATTATATGCATACGCCACCATACCAGGCCTTGAACTTTATACATACTTTTGAAGCTACATGCAAAATGATTTCAATGAAAATGAGAAGTTTCTGAAATGTTTGTATTTGAAGCTCAAAGGCTAAGTCATAGTAAAATATACAATGACCAATTAAAGTGTTTTAAAGAAACACAAGTAGCTATTTGACTTTGAAACAATAAACCATCAGGAAGTAATGTTTTTAGCAAAGCCTGAAAAATACATTATGCACTGCGGTTAAGTGAACATTTCTGGTTAGGTCCCTGGACAAAAAAAAAAATATTAACGTATTTCTCCCAAAGTTTCCAACCTCTTCTTTTTGTAAGCTAGGAAAGCACTATTTCGACTGTCATTACTTTAGATACATCTGGCTATGTTAAACAATTGCAAAGCTATTAATCAGGAGAGGAGTAGCTTCCTAGAGATAGCAATCTATTTACATTTATTTCAGTGCATGAAGAACTATATGAAACCCACTTCATCATCTTACCCAGCACTGTAATTTGTGCTTTAATAATAATTCTTTCTTTCAAGGCCAGAAAACAGTGAGTATCTGTGAAAGCTTAGAAAACACCCAACAGTCTATTCACTTTTTTGTATATTTTGTTTGGTAAAATGAAAAAAAGTTTGTTTTTCTATCACATTATAATCGGAAAGAACAGTATTTCATTCTTAATATAAAAAGTTTCAATAATAAAAACTGTTACATAAACACCAATACTTACAATTGATAAAGAATGGTGGTTTTCCCTGCATTATCCAGTCCCACTATAATTACTTTATGTTCTACAAAAAGAAAGCAAACCAGAAACATTTAATACTGTTGCATAATTACAACTACATGCTTTCAACAATGATTATTAGTTAACTTGTTAATGTGAATCATTTACTGGGTACTACTGAGCTAAAATAAAACAAAGAACTAAAAAAAAAACAACGAAATAAACTACCATGTTAAGGACTTGGCTTAAGGAAGACAATCTATTATGATTTTCTCTACCCATCTTGCTTGTAAAGAATGTGGGAAACAGAGAACTTGCTTTCGGAGAGGGAGATCCAAACAGTAATCTAGATGTTATGATTTAAAATGAATGTTTAAAGAACAATCTGCTTTGTACACCTGCTTAAAGTCTCTGCTTATCAAGCTGGCTGTATGTCAAGTTGTTTTCACACAGAAAGTTTTGTCAACTACAATATACCAGGAGTTTTTTCTTCCCTTTATTTAAAAACTGCAATGGTTTCCCTGTCACCAAGACACACATATTCTGTTTTTCATTCTTTTCAGTAACTTACAGAAATAAGCGAATACGTAGTCTTTAATATTTTTTTCTATGTAGAGTCTACAATTTTTCTGAACAGATACTGTTTTCACTCTTTGTACAATAAAAACCTCTTTAGTTCTTTGCTCCTTCTGGGCAGTGCACTTACAGTCGCTTTTAGAAGTACATAAAGCCTTTCTTCTCTGTCAAATGGTAGATTCTGAAATCTCCTTTGAATGCAGAAGAAAATAGCTCCAGATACTATCTTTTCTACATTTTAACCTATACAGAGTATATTAAAGATTCCCTTTTTCCAGGGTATAATTGCTTTAAAAAGCTACTAATGAACTTTGGCAGTCAGTGGTAACAAAGTCACCAAAAGAACCAGAAACAGTCAATCTGAAGCCAGTAATTTGGAACCCTGCATTTCTTGATAAACTGAGAAATGACAAATTGTGATATATATCTCACCAGACATCAGGTCATATTCCAAGTCCTTTTTTTTGTTGTTGTGTTTTTGTTTTTGTTTTTTGTGGCACCAGGGATTGAACTCACAACTTCGCACCTGTCAGACAGGCACTTAAGTCACTGAGCCAAACTCCCAGCCCTGGTTTTTTGAGGCAGGGTCGCACTATGTAGCTCAGGCCAGCCTTGCGCTCACGTTGTAGCCCAAGCTGGCCTCGAACTCACAACGCTCCTCCTACCTCAGCCTGGGATTAAAGGCATGCACCACCACGCCTGGCTCCTACTAAGTCTTAATACTGTGCCGTCCAAATAAAAAAGAGGGGCCATAGTGCACAGATAGTTCTTGAGCTGACAATCTTTGTACCGTCTAACAACCTGCAAGCTATAATGCATTGCCTATAACACTGAAAACAAGGAGCCATGGTCCTCTGAAACAGCTACTTTAACTATGGCAGAAACTGCTTTGTAAAATAAAGCAAAACAAAACTTGTTTACTTATTTTAACTCACTATAACTCTCCTTCTCTAACCCTTTTGGCTCATATCTCCTACTTTCTAAGGAGCAAATTCTAAAATGTTGTATACTTTATTCTTCCATACTGTATATGAACAAGAGCTTTCTAATCAGTGAAAGAAGGAAGAGAATGCTTGGGGCTAGACATCCAAATTTGGTAAGAAATTGAAATTCCACTGCCCAGCATCAACGCATCATGGTGCCCTGAAGCAGTGAGAAAGAAGCCACTCGTCTAAAGGTCGGCAAAACACAGGCACAGATACTCCTGGTAGAAGAGACTGGAGACAGAGCACCAGATGGCTCACTGTTGAAGCAACTCAAGTGAATACCTGAGGCTATTTTCAAACAATCCTGCTTCACATTTGTATTATGTTGATGATCACAGTATTAAAGGCCTGATGGAAAAACTTATAAATAATGCATCATTTGAAAGGTTGGTCACAAATTTGAACTAAAGGTAGACAGCATATGAATTTCATTGAAGTTCTATAGTTTCAAATGTTAGATGAGCTTAAGGTATGATTCCAATTCCTCCCCGCCCCTACTCCAGCAATGATAGGGAATTCTGACAAGTAGAACAAAACACACAACTTCAACTTTTGTCCTGTGGTGAGGGTATGCAAAATTATGCTCAGGATAAACTGAGACCTTACTTCTGAAGTTAAACCTATTATTGGTAATCTGAATCCGCACATGTATAACAAAAGCAAACAGCTACATGTTTTACTAAAGCATAAAATAACAAGGATTTATTTTAGAGCTACACTCTAAAAACATATTTAATATCATTGGTACAGTAAAAAGTATGTTCAAAGGCCATGTATTCAATGATCCTGGTCTCCCCAAGGACTCATAATTTGGAAGGAGCTGAGTCTGGTGTTTGTGATTGGTTTGTTGTGTAGCACTGGGATTGGTGATGTGAGTGCTGCACCCGCCTAGCAGTGGAGCCGACATACAGTCAGGAAGTGAGGAAGGCGGTTCTTCCTCTCTCTCTCTCTTGCTGGGTTCACACACCTTGCTGTTTGGCGGCCGCCATGAATGGCTGCCCCACCAGGCCAGGCTGCCTCGGAGCCAACTGAATATGGACTGAAACTCCCGAAAAACTGTAAGAAATAAACCTTTCCTTCCCTAATTTTGGGTGTATTCAGGTATTTTGTCTCAGCAATGAGTGAAAAGTAAGATAGGCCAATTACTAAACACCAAGGCAAAAAACAAGCTGTACTTTGCTGTTCTTAGCTGCTACTTGAGTATGTCACTGACCAAACATTGCTAATTACAAAACTTTTTTAGCCTTTCAAGGAACAATGAAAAAATATGAATAATGATACACAAAGGGTGATCAAAATATATGATGAATGTTTGCATTTTTTAAAAACCATTTCTATAAAAATGCATTATCATTAATCTCCCTCAAAATACGTTACTCTCCCCTACTTCAAACACACTTATCCTATTGTCCTTGCCACTTTCTGAAGCAATCCTGGACATCTTCTTGCCTGTCTTTCAAAAATACAGTGAATGTTGCCTTGTCCAACAAAAAGACAGGCTCTTAACATTCTGGTGGGTCCTCACCCACCTTATTCAGTGATATGGCACCATGTAGCTTCTGGTTCTTTCCTGAAGTCAAAATGACCATGAAAGGTAAACATTTTAATTGATTCGGGACATCAAGGCAGACACCAAAGAGCAACGAAAGGTACAAAAGAAAACTTCCAGAATTGTTTTAGAAAGTGGCAACAATGATGAGGTGTGTTTTTAAAAATCACATATTCATTGTATTTTTCAATCACACACTGTGTATGTGGACACTTCCCTAAAAGGAAAAACAAATTGAATGTTGTTTTAAATATCCACTAGTGTCATCTGCCTCAACAAGTGTGAGGTAGTGAGTTCAATTCCCGGTAACAAAAATATATACATACAAATATAAATACATATATATATACACACACACATATATATCCACTAGTATCTAGATTTGATAAGTGATTTGACAGAATGATTGAATACATTGGTCTATCACTTTTTTTAATAACATATCAAAACCATAACTACTATCAGGTAGAGTTATACAAGATTGTTTGATGCTAAGAAAGGGCTCTCAAGCTTAAAAAACAAGGCCGCATGCTTCTGCACTTCTGTCTGTCTGGCTGGGCATAATCAATGGGCCATGCATATTACCTCATATCATATACTGAAACACCCACAAAAAACAACTGAACTACAGCATTTTAAGTGTCAGAAAGATTTTCTGTAAAGCTGCCTTAGTATAAATAATTTCCTTCATCTGCAACAGCTTAAAGCAAGTGAGAAAAGATGCTTGCTTGTACTATTTGTATTACCCTTCAAAAACTTTCATTACGGGGACCTAATGGCTAAAAAAACTTTCAAAATATCTCTTATGGTTCAACTAAAGACACGAAGGGAATGTCACAAAATCAAATTTTTAAGTGCTGGCAACATCAATCGGATGAACAGTAGGCATTTAACATCATTTTTCCTAACAGAGTAGGGGAAGAGGTGGTTTTTTTTTGTTTTTTGTTTTTTGTTTTTTCTTTTTTGCGGCACTGGGGATCAAGCTCACAGTCTCACACCGGGAAGAGGTTTCTATTTCACTGGAATTGAAATATCTAAAATTGTGAGGAGCAAAATATAAGAATGTAAATGTTTATTTCAACCAAACCTCAAGAATATGTAAACATACACTCTTTACTTCTAATGCCTCAAACTACTTTTGATAAAAACTTAATAGTTGATTGGCTGAAAGTCAATTTCAACTAGTGTTAAGCAGAAAAACAATAAAACACCTTTAGATTTTGAAGATACACCTTTAGCAAATTTAGCATTTTTTCAAAAGCATTATTAAAGTCAATATGCTGTCACAGATAGCAAGATGTTCTCATGCTTAGGGTAGAAATGTTTCTATTGGGGGTGGGCTATGTATAATCTGAAACCTCTGTGGAAAATCAAATAATTTTTGATTTAGGCATTATCATAACCAATAGGGTTACAGTGAATTAGAATGTTTCAAATCTAAGACTTCACACTATGAGACAGTTATCCAGGAATCACATTCCACTACAAATACCCTGTGGACACCAAGCGATATCCCTTCCCCAGTAAAGGGCTGAGATGAATACTTCCAGTGCCACTTAGCTGTGCATCTCCAGAGCCCAACACAAGGCATGTTTATTTATACTAAATGAAGAGAAAACAAAAGAAAAAAGAAAAAATACACTAAAAGAAGAGAAAAACCAATATCAACGTGTTTAATTTTGTTTTTTGTTTTGTTTTGTTTTGTTTTATGGGGGG
>RJWM01030346.1:0-23473 GCA_004363535.1 Dasyprocta punctata
ATTGGCCCTCTTATCTAACCACAGTCATAAGATGCCAACCTTTGTATCAAGGACAGACTTGAAAATTTGCTATCTCTAAAGTGATAATGATCATATTTCCTTAAGAATATTACCAACTTACAATATCCCCAATTCCCCATGCAGATGTAAACTTCACAAGAATTAAGTGAAATTTTTGTAAACATTTAATTAGCAGTCTATCCTAAAGAGTATTTCTTTTTAGAACAAAACAGAACTAAGTAAAATGTGAATGAAAATGACTTAAATTGGAAAATCACACACTGTGTAATAGAAGCACCAAATGAATTTGTAGATGGAAGCTAAATGAGCTGGAAATGGAGTGATACACTAGAGATGCTCTTCTTCACTTCCTATATTTCTTGTATCTGATAGAATCTGAGTTGACCACCTCATCAATATTTCATGAGGTAGAAATGCCAACATAGAAGAAAAGTATTAGAAATGGAATTCTCATTGTCTATGGTATTCTTTTCACACTTACCATATGAAGCCTAGAGCATCAGTTATTATTGTAGGCATAAATGTACTCACTTTTTACAATTAAGGTATAACCAAAGCTCCATGAGGATCAGGGTCATATCTTCTTCTTCTTCTTTTTTTTTTTTTTAGCAGAACATATTTATTGAAAGAAAGAAAGCTTCTGTCTGAGAGAGAGGACAGTTCCCAAGTGGGTTGCCAAGGACTCTGTCTATTCCAAATCAAAACCGCAAGGTGAGGTGCGTCCAAGGTGGGGAAAACATGCGAACTCGCAAGGTGGGCATAAGGTGGACCAGAACTGTGGTCTACCAATAAGATTAATTGCTCAGGTAAAATTGATTAAAACGGGGACAAATGAGGAAACGAGTCACGTAGCAGGCGGGCATGCTTAAAGAATCTTGACTGTTCCTGTAGGGGGTTGGGATGGTGACTCTTGGCTTCCTTGGGGTGATAGAGACCTATTCAGAATATCAATTCCTAATGCTTACCCTTAGGAAGTATGTGGGTGCATTTGATTTATGTTTTGTTTTGAGGTCTGGCCCACGGTGGAGGTGTCTGTCTCCTCCACTGTTGCAGTGTATCTCATCTTCTGCACTGGCTCCTTTGAGGGCCTAGCCCTGTCTGACTGCCTATAATATTTCTGTCTAACTCAGCTGCCTATAACAATCTCCCCTCTGAAGAAGTAACCCGAACTGCCGTGATGGGGTAATGGGCAATGATCGAGCTGGCTTCTTCAGGCTGAAGGGCATCATAGTTGTTAATAGGCAGCCTGTATTCTTAACTGCTTCTTTGCCTTGTCTCCTCTAGACTTAAAGCTGTCTGCCTACCCAAGATAAAAATGGCTGCTGTCCATGGAGGGCATTTAGATAGACTCTCTGCAGAGTACACATGACTGCCAATCAGGGCCATATCTCAACAGGCCATGCCTTTCATTTTTAAAAGTGTGTAACTATTTCAATACTAAACCAATTAAGAATAAACAATTGCTAATCTTATTTAACCAAGCTAACACTATGCACATTTTTCTGTTTCCCTTGAACAATCTCTTTCACATTCACAGTTTCATTGCTTTCATGATAGATAGTTTAAATGTAATTTATATTTCCAAGTGCAATGCTGTCTTCAAATATCCCATCAAGGTTATTTAACATTATACTGACCATTTCTTTGTCCCTAATTTAGACTTTCAAAAGTTTTTCTACTGTAAGTAAATCTGCAAAAAAACTAATGCATGTAAATGGCTTCTAGTTTATCTTAAATTATGCCCATAGGGTAAACATTCAAGTGATACATATCTTCTATATTAGTATCAGAATCTAGAATTATTCTGTACATAATAAGCACACAATAAGTATTTGCTCTGAGTTGTGGGAACAATCATGCCAAACATACATGTAAGCCAAAATAATTTTGGGAACAAATGAGACTACCTAAGCAGATTGCATTAAAAAATTATGGCAAGGCTGGGCGTGGTGGCGCACGCCTTTAATCCCAGCACTCGGGAGGCTGAGGTAGGCGGAGCGTTGTGAGTTCGAGGCTGGCTTGGGCTACAACGCGAGCGCAAGCCTGGCCTGAGCTACATAGTGCGACCCTGCTTCAAAAAATCCAGGGCTGGGAGTTTGGCTCAGTGCCTTAAGCGCCTGCCCTGGCAGGTGCGAGGTTGTGAGTTCAATCCCCGGTGCCGCAAAAAAAAAAAAAAAAAAAAAAAAAAAAAAAAAAAAAAAAAAAAAAAAAAATCATGGCAATTATTCAAATAATCTGTTGAAATTAGGTACTACAAATAAGAAAAACATGGTATAGCTCATCTACATTATTTAGCTGAGAATGTAAAAAGACTCCCTAGTACAAGCTTAGGTAACTTTACTTTCTTAGAAGTAAATATACCATTTCAAAAACGAATCCACTAAAATTTACTTTTCTCTCTTTTTCTTTTTTTTTTTTTCTTTCTTTTTTTATTAGCACATATTTGCAGTACTTAACAATTACATTTATTGTGAGGAGTTGGCATATGCACATAACACATCTTAATTCTTTATTTTGACTTTTCGTTCCCTACCCCTCCCCTCCCTTCCTGATCCTTCCAGTTCTTGGTCCCTTTTCCATTTGCAAAAGCTCTATTTTCATTTTTTTTCTTCAGTCCTTTTCCTCCATTCCCTTTCCCTCCTCTCCTTCCCCTCTTTTCCCATCCCTCTATCTCTTTTTCCCCATCCATTTGAAAAGGATCTCCCTGCTTCCTATCTATTCATTTGCTATTTTGCTCTTTATTTATATATTGTTCAAGTTTCTCATATAAGAAAACCATGCAATATTTAAGTTGGTGTCAGATTTATTTCACTTGATATTGTGGTCTCAATGTGGTATTTATACATAATGGGCTGCTACTCTGTCATAAAGAAAAATTAAAATACTGCATCACTTAGAACTCAACATTATTTAAATAATTCTGACTCCCAAAAAAATGTTTTATTTGTATTGCACATATGATTTCATTCTTTAATTTATTAAGTTATGTACATAATAATGTCTCCAAGGCTGGGCGTGGTGGCACATGCCTTTAATCCCAGCACTAGGGAGGCTGAGGTAGGAGGAGCGTTGTGAGTTAGAGGCCAGCTTGGGCTACAATGCTAGCGCAAGGCCAGCCTGAGCTACATAGTGCGACCCTGCCTCAAAAAACTAGGGCTGGGAGTTTGGCTCAGTGACTTAAGTGCCTGTCTGGCAGGCGTGAGGTTGTGAGTTCAATCCCTGGTGCTGCAAAAAAAAAAAAATAATAATAATAATAATAATAATGTCTCCAAGTATACTTATCTTTTATTTATTTATTTTTTGGTACTGGGGATCAAACTCATAACCTTGCAAATGCCAAGCAGGCGCTCATGCTGCTGAACTAAATTCCCAGCCCCAGTATGCCTATCTTTTAAAGTCAACTTTTCTTCTTTTTTGGGGGGGGGGTGGAGAGAAGCAGTGTCTAAATAAAATGGCTCAAAGCCTCATCCTAAACACCCTAAACGATCAGGTGTCCAGCTTTGCAGAGCTTTCTGTTCCGGGGCTAAGAGTCTTCAGGGAACACAATCCAACTCATCTCACTGTGGGATGCTTTCTCCTCCCCCAAAATTCTTCCGCTTCAAGAAGAGATTCCCAACAAGACCAAATAAGGCAAATATGTTTTGTTGGTTAAGTAGGCCTTGATGGAGCCCTTGCAAATATAAAGTATAAGATAAATGACTTCAAACCAGGGCTGGTGGCGCACGCCTTAAATCCCAGCACTTGGGAGGCTGAGGCAGGAGGATTATTGTGAGTTCAAGACCAGCCAGCCAGTGTGAGTTCGATCCCCGATACCAAAAAAAAAAAAAAAAAAAAAGAAAAAGATAAATGACTTCAAATCCTACCTAATTTTGCTTAAAAGCAGTCCTACCTTCCTTCAGGTGACACACACAGCTGAGCCCATCTTCCCCAGAATCGTGGAACAAATTCAGTTTGTGAACTGAGACACCACTGGAATGGACATTCACAGAGTATTTTTCTAACAGAAAAATAAACATTGTTCTCAAATTCTGAACATTCACCAAGGTAGACTGTCTTCTCAGTCATAAAACGTATGTAAACATTTCTTAAATATAGAAATCATACCATATCGTAGCACCATGAAATTAAACCAGAAAGAAAGAGGACTAGAATTGGGAAGGAAGAAAAAAAATTTTCCTTACTCACAAATAATATGACAGTATAGGTCATTTAAAAAATAAATAAATAAAAGCTCAGAAATCTCATGGAACTAGCAATTATAACAAGTTTACAGGATAGAAGGTTAGTAAAGTAAAAAGTTGATTGTCCTATTACCAAAATTGAACAAGTGGAATTTAATATAAAAATATCATTTAGTACCAAAAGAGGATAAAATACATAAGTGTTGATTGAACATGGTATATATAAAACTCACATGAGGAAGGCCGGGGATTTAGCTCAATGGTGTGAGCACCTGCCTGGCAGGCACGAGGTTGTGAGTTTGATCCCTGGTACCAAAAAAAATAAAAAAAGAAATAAAACTTACATGAGGAAAACTACAAAACTCAAATGAAAGAAATCAAAGAACTACATAAATGGATACCAAGACAATGTTATCAAGACGTCAGTTCTCATCTTGAGCTCTAGATTTGATACAATTCTAATCAATATTCTGAGTGTTTGTTTGTTTTGCTTTTTTCTTTCTTTCATTCTTTTTTTTTTTTCTTTTTTTGGTTTTTTGAGACAGGAATATTACTCAACCTTACTCAAATCCTAGGAAGGGTATATCTCACACCTGATACATAAAATTCTTAAGCCAAAACATGCAAAATTCTATTAAGGAAGTTAATGGAAAGAATTTTAGCAATGTATTCAAACCACAAATTATCTGGAGTGAAACTGTGACCGCACAACCAGAACTGAGGGTTCACACAATTCTCTAATGCTAATTCTACTTTGGTTCCAATTCAGCATGCTATCATCATTCAAATATATCATTAGGTTTTAGGTTTATTGATTAATTTTTAATCACAAAGTAGAGCAACCCATGGTGGGTGTATGCCTGTAATCCTAGCACTCTGGGAGGGAGGCTACAGAAAGAGGACTGGCCCAGCCCAGGCAAGTTAGCAACCTAGTGACCCGAGATGGAGCTCAGTGTTAAGGTTCTGGGTTCAATTCCCAATCCCGCCATAAAATAAAGGCAAAATATACTTCTTAGTCATTTTTACAGAGCAAAAACCATCTCTGGAACATTTATGAAAACTTTTTCATAGCACCTGAAAGGAAGGATTCTTTGTGAAAGTTTTTATCATTTCAGGAGAGCCATGAGCAGCACAAAACAGATTGATTCTTCCTTTACAATTTGAGGTATATTCTCTTAATTCTTGCCTCCGTCCCTTCCCCAAAAGATACCTAGATCAATTATTTTTTTCTGAAAGACAACACCCACAGTCACTGAAAGAGTTCATACCTTCCTTGGAAAAACAGAAGTCAAAGAATACATAAAAGCAACAAGACCCAGACTTTAGTTTAATGTCAGAAGCATTACAAATTGAAAAACATTTATCTGGTCGGCAGCTTTCAGAAGAAACCTACAAGTTCAGTGTGTATTAAGAAATTGTGGAGCAGGTTTGGGACTAGGATTTGATACTTTGTTGTGAATTTAATATTTGATAAATTCATTGACATTTGCCAGGTAAGAAAGAGGTCAGGTGAAAGACAATTTAGCCCCTAAACAGATTGCCTCTGAGTGGTTAGCTGACGGGGTAAAAGCAGGAAAGACTCGCAATATTGGTGCGAACTCAAAGGTCAGAGGTAAAAGAGATTTGGACCTAATTCAAGGTGATGACAAAAATATGGAACATTAAAACAGACGAGATTCACATGCAGAACCGGGTGATTCATGACTGAATTTAGAAAATTGTTGGAATGAGGAGTAACTTCCATAACTAAGAAGGTTTTAACTAGGATGGATTGGAAATCAAAGAATGAACGCATGTGATAAGATTTAGGAACAGAGAAATAAGCCAAAGCCCTTGTGGTCTACAAGTGGGGTTCTGAGGTGTGGGAAAGCAGGGATCCCATGCTGCCCTGCCTTTGGTTTTCAGTTTCTGCCTCTCTGCTTTTTACCTAGCCATAAAACTTGCTTCGTTAGGGCCGGGTGTGGCTTAGTGGCTTAAGCACTTGTCTGGCAGGTGTGAGGCTGTGCTTTGCTTCTTTGAAATTCTAGTTTACACCAATGTTTTCATATGCTATATTTATTGAACATTCTACTTACTTTTGAGTATTCACATTCGAGTTTAAATGTTGCATGTGTCTCTGATTTTTAAATCCATTTTCTAGTAAAGGCAGTGATCCCAGGGCCCCATGGTTTATTTGTATTCTTGGATATACTTATGTGCTCTCAATAGATATAAGATTCTCTATCTTTCTTCGAGACAATTGTGGTGAATGTGTTCATTCATGTTTGTGATCATTTTTATTGTAACACTACAAGGAAAATCTTTGAAATAGGTATAAAACATACAGAACTCAAGTATTTCTTTTTTTTTTTTTTTTTTTTTGCGGCACCGGGGATTGAACTCACAACCTCGTGCCTGCCAGGGCAGGCACTTAAGGCACTGAGCCAAACTCCCAGCCCTTCAATTATTTCTAAGAAGAATATAAAACTCTAGCTATTTCTTAAAATAATTTATTCCTATTTTATGCATTAAAGACACTATAATTCTTTTTTATTATTTTTCATTTTATTTTATAGAAAAAGGTAAAACTAAATTTCATAACAAAATAATAGAAAAATAAGAATAGTTGCTACATTATATATTGCTATCTTTAAAGTAATTGCTCAGAGTACAAGATGTGGGCATAAAAATTTATCCAGTCAATATTAGCACAAACCTTTCTTTCCAATGAACAAAAAGACACTAATAATATAACTAATTTGTGTTTTTTTTCCCCTTTTCCCTACTGTCCTTTCCCTTTTTGCCCATCCTAGTTCTTTTTCCTTTTGAACAATTTCTTCCCATTTCACAATATCTATTGTACATTTTAGACTTTATTTACTCTTTCTCACACCAGGGAGACAATATGATGCTTACACATGAGAGTCTGATTGATTTCACTTATGAGTATGGGTATCAAGGTGCATTCATTTACCTATAAAACTATCAAGCTTATTCTTCTTTATGGTTGAGTAGTACTCCCCTATATAAAAAACAGTCCACATCTCTTCTATCCACTTCACAATTGATAGGCATTTGGGTTGTTTCCAAGATTCAGCAATTACAAATTGTGCTGCTATAAACATGGGTGCATGTATACTGCTGTGGTATGATGTTTTCAATTTGTCTGGGAAAATACCCAGAAGGGGACTAGCTGGGTCAAATGGAACCTCTAATCCTAGTTTTTTGAGGAATCTCCATACTGGTTTCACAGAACTTGTACCAGTCTACATTCCCACCACAGTGTAGAAGCATTCCTTATTCCCCACAGTCCTGCCAGCATTTGTTATTGGTTGATTTCTTGATGTTAGCCATTCTTTCTGGGATGAGGTGGAATCTCAGTGTTGTTTTACTTTACATCTCTCAAATGACCAGTGATGTTGAACATTTTCATAGATTTATTTGCCAATTGTATTTCTTCATCTGGGAAGTGTGTATCCATCCCAGATACTCATTTTTTGTTTGGATCTGCGAATTTGGGAGGGTCTGATTTTTTTTCAGTTTTTTACATGTTCTAGATAGAAGTCCTTTGTCTGAGGGACATCTGGCTAAAATTTTTTCCCACTGTGTGGGTTGTCTTTTCACTTTGATGGTGATTTCTTTTGCTATACAAAAGTTTTCAATCATCTTATTGAGACACTATAATTCTTTAAAATTACTATGTTAGCAGCTGTAACTCACCTATTTATTTTGAATAACTTCCAAACATATAAACATGGAAAGAAGGGTGAAATCATATACTCTTAAAGTCAATACTGTTAGTTATTTCCAAAACATGTCCAGAGTATCAAAGCCTCAGTGTAAAAGAAAGTTTAAGAGACATGAAACTATTATAATTCAAGCATAGATGTTGTTTTTGAGACAGGGTCTTGCTCTGTACTCCAAGCTGTCCTCCTGCCTCAGCCTCCCAGATGCTTACACACAGCATGTGCCACCATACCCAGCAGAACAGAATTTATATTTATTGAGTTCTTGCTGCTCTCACTTCTCCATCTAGATAACAGCAACCTGATTTTCTTATATAGAACTGTTTTTCTCTAATCTGAAATGATCAAGAAGGAAGTTTATTTAATGTCCTTGTTAGCCAAGAGGTGGGAATGTGAGTCTTAAAGGGCTGATAAGATAACTCTATCCCTAGATTTGGAATCCGGAGCGGTGTTATGCCTGGAGTCCATTAGTTTATTCATTTCGGCCGTGGTGTGCTGGAGTGGGCTCATCCACGCAGACTGATCCAGCCTCATCCAATATATAGCTGCTCTTCCCAGATGCTCTCATGTCTATTATTGCCAAGAGGATTCTTTAAACTTTCCATCACTCCGTGACCTTCCTGATATCCTTAACCCTTTCATACAACTTTTTCTTCAAGTTTTTAAAGTTGTTTTCTATTGACTGCAATTGAACTAACACATAAAAATATGTATTTCTGGGGCTTGGAATGTCCTGCAGTGCTACTTGCCTAACAAGTACAAGGCCTTGGGTTTATCCCTTGTACTGGAAAAAATAAAAATAAGTAAAGGAAAGAAAGGAAAAAAGGAAGAGAGAAGAGAAATGGAAAGAGAAAAGTTAGAAAGAAAACATAATTCTTTGAATTCTAATAATGACTATCATGTTATGAAATCATAATTCACCAAGAGAAAACATGGAATTAATCAGAAGACCATGCATCCTCACCATGAAAAAAGTATGATCTTGCTCAGGGAAGCCAGCATGACTGCAGAAGTTGGAGCACAGTTTAAAGAAGAATTGCTGTATAACTAGGACAAAGTGACTCAAGTCATGAGCTGCGGGATGAAGACTAATCACTAATGAGAAATCAATGGGGACCCAAGGAAATACAAATTACCTATTAGTGTAATAGTTTGGAAATGTGCTATGGATCAATTATTTCTTAATCCTTTTACACATCAAAGAGGTAGTTAAAACAGATTTATTTTCAAAAATGTAATGTCAATATCATTTTCCTTTTCAAATTTGAAATCTGTCGGACTGCCTTATAAATTTTATAAAAATAACAAATGTACTTTTGAATCAATTGTAAGAAAAAGAAGCAACATGCATATGCTAAATCCACCCATATGATATACTAGCTCTTTAAGTGCCTATAAAAAAAACTTATGGACAATTCTTGGTGGCCTTCACACATTCAGTGGAATAGACAATCACAGTAACCTTTCAGATTTTTTTTTCTTGCAGGAGTTTTAAAAAAAGGCAGAGTTGATGTGATTTAATGTTCCTCATTTTCAATAGTCAACTTTTATAAAGGAATCAAGAGTCATGCAAGAGAGGAACAACAAAGTTGGAGGAGCAGGAGGACTTACAAACTGCATCATAATCTACTGCAAACTGCAAATTACCTACAAAATGGCACTCATTGATTCAGGAAGGAAAATTAAACAGAAAAATGAATTATTCAAATAATCCTGTATCTGTTATAGTCACACAGCATTATCTCATACATACATGAAATCTTCAGGAAAAGCATATTACAACTGGATTTTTAGCCCTGGTTGAAAACTGTGCCTTTGGGAGGATGGTGTGATAGAAAGACTGATTTGGTCTTTTGGCCTTTATGTGTCTTGAGATTATGAAGTCAAAATTCTGAAATCTACTTTTACTATTTTACAGAGCTGACTTAGTAAAACAAGTTCAATTATTATGCTACCTTAGTCTTACAGTCTCAGTAAATTCTTCGGAGGTATCAGGCCAGCTGCCTTCAGGAATTAAAACCTATTTTTATGAAACAGCAGAATCCTGAAGAGGTAATGAAAGAGTGATGCTAGCTACATCATAGAGCAGATGAAGACTATTTTCTTTCTATGTCTAGATGGATGACACTTAGACGATGTATTGCAAAATGACTGTACAAAACGGAGAAAAAACTAGGCCTTTTGTCTCAGAACTCTTCCCTCCAAAATTGTTAAGAGTAGAAGGTGAAATAAAAAGTCAATGGTAACTGAAGAAATCATTCAAATATATTGCTCTATAACCAAATTCCAACATATTTTAATTCTTAAATGCATGTAGTTTCTCTGTGCTAAATTGAAAACCATAATTCCTATTCTTATATGGATATCCTAGAGCACAGAATTTTTTTTGCAAAATCATGTAAGAAATTACTCCGGCAAAACTCTAATTCTTCTTCTACTTTCCAATTCTTTCAACACACCCCAAAAGGCAATATGCTATCTTCACATTTTATATGTTCTCTCCAGATTGAAATTAAAATATCCATTCTTCTTACTAATTGGTAACTCCCACCATCAGAGGAAACAAAACCTGTTTCTACATCCTAGGGTTTAATAAGGCAAAACTTTCACATTCCATTAAATTGAGCTTTTCCTGTGAAGATACCCAAGCCAATGAAATCCTGGCAGCAAAGGAATTCCACATGGATTTCATTATTCTAGAGCAGGGCCAATACATCATTTCCTGTACAAAGTCAGATAGGAAATATTTTAGGCTTTCTGGGTCATTTAGCCTCTACCAAGGTACACTGTTCTGCTGTTATGATATAATGACAGTCAGAGACAACAAGGAAATCAATGATTGTAACTGTATCCCAATAAAGCTTTACAGAAAGAGATGGTAGACCAGATTTGGCCCACAGCCATACCATGCCAATACCTGTCCTAGGGTATACGTACTGCAACATTCATCTAACCAATTTAGACTGAACATACGACGTTTAAATGTATGGAATATTTCTAGAAGAAGAACAGGTAGAATATGAGATTCAATTCTACTCAGTTTTCCAATACACAGGTAATCTCATTTACTTTCAAAACTGGATAGCTCCAAATTATCTATATAAGTATACATTTTTGCTTCAGGTGAACTAAGATAGAATTTTTACCCTTAAATTTATATCTGACAGAAAAATAAATTGTGAGATATGTATATATATATATATATATATGAGTTATTAAAAAGAATTCAGTACTGATATATGACCCTTGAAAACATTCTTCTATGTAAGTTACTCTAAGTAGCTGCAAAGTATATATACTATATATTTCACAATTCTTATTATGTAAGATAACCAGAACAGAAATCCTATAGATAGAAAGAAGATTGGTGGTTGCCAGAGGATATAAAGGAATTAGAAAAAGAAGTAAAAATGTATTGGGTTTGGAGTGTTCTTATAGGGGAAATAAATAAAATACAAAAGTAGACAGAAGTGGTGACTACACAATGCTGTGAATGTATTAAATGTCACTAAGTCATACTCTTTAGAATATTTAGTTGTGCGCTATATAAATTCCACCTCAATTATTTAAAAGTGTTGCTTAAGGTTTTCTTTCAATTTAAGTATTTTGAGCCAATACAATGCAAACATCCCTTGCAGCAGTGTTCTTCTCATTCATTTAGTCTCCTTTCCTTAAGTAAACATATACTGTGCTCTCTCTTCAACTCAGCCCTTTGGACATAGACACTGTCTCTATCCCTTTGTGAGGGTGACAAGCTACAGGGATAGACATTACATGAGTGTACAGTGTTTCGTGAAGATTATATTCAGGGGCTGGAGGAATATAAATGCAAGTGAAAAAAGTAGACCAATTCCAATGTGGGGGTCAAAAGAAGAAGGGAATTAAAGCATGAGGAAAGTTAGGGTTAGGTTTCCTTAATGAGCTCAAGGATTTGTAAGAGTTCACCAAACAAATGACAAAGAAGCATCTTATGCACGTCAGTGCAATGTAACAGAAGCACAAGTGATCTGAAACCTTCTTAGAGAGGAAAAGTGCTGCTCAATACAAGACTGGACAAGTAGGCAAGAGATAGCTCATGCAGCATTAGCGTATTGTGATGAAGGCTTTTATCTATCCCCATAAAATCTGGACTGGAGGAGAACATGAATTTATACAAGAAGACACACAAAGAGATTATTGCACAAAAAAAAAAAAAAGGAAAAGTGTTCATATCCAAAATAACATTTAATCCTGTTGCCAGTAAAGGACAAAATATATTCTTTGTTTTGTCCAAAAATGTGTTTTCCTGATCCGAAATGATGTTACATGCTATTACTTCAAATTATAGCCTCATCTAAGTGTTCCTTTTGTACACATTAGATTTAAACACGATGAAGGACTCTCACAAATCCTTCAGCACATTTGAGCATTGTGCACTGTGCTTTGTCATTTCGCTGTAACCATATTCCATGAAAGAATTTCTCTGTGCAATGGAATGCACAGAAAATGTGGATTAATACTAATGGCCAACATGAAGAGATTGAAAGCCTCTTCTAATTCTGTCATTGTGAAAAATATTGCAGGAGACAGGTAGAGATCTTACTGGTTTCAACTAACATGAAAGAAACAGAATACAGAGATGTGATAATTCTTAAAATATTTAATAAGTAACATCACATGTCTTAAAAAATGTTCATGTACGAGGTATGATTGAAACATACGCTGTGAACGTTTGTAAATTTTTAAATTTATTACAATAAAAGAAACACATTGCCATTCAATATCCTTTAAAATACTCTCACTCACTAGGAACACACTTAGCCCATCATACTTTCCGCTTTCTGAAGTGGTTCTGGAAGTCTGCTTTTGTGTCATTTGTTGTGCTGTCATGATTGCTTCCTTGTCTTGGGTCGATTTAAAACATTTACCACTCGTGGTCATCTTTAATTTAGGGAAGAACCAGAAGTTGCATAGTGGCAGATCCAAATAAGGTGGGTGAGGGCACACCCTAGTATTTTCACTAGCTTGCCTTTCCATTGGCTGACACTCAGCAGCAGCATTCCTCATAAAGAGATACTTAGGAAGAGGACTTCCAGAAGGTAGTAAAAATGATAAGTCTGTTTGAAATAATAGACCATTTTGAGCAGGGTTATTTGCAATATGTCTTTCGCTGTAATATTTTTTGAAAATCTAAACATTCACTGTATATTTTGTTTACCCTTTGTATGAATACATAAGTAGTCTCTAAATGGGACCTTCATTGTTTTATCATCTTCTTCATAAATCCAACTGAGTACTTCGATGGTTCTTGGCTTTATTTCCTTTCCCACTCTGGATTGCTATTTCTACTCCTCCAGCATGGTATTCGGGAAAAAGGAAAATAGATGACAAGGTAAGTTTTAGGCTATGTCTGCACTTAGCCCCACAAGCTATCTGACCTATCAGTGTTCACAGGTAGTTATCTTTCCAAGGGGACTTGTTCATGGATACACAGTGACTTACACATATAGTTCCCCTAAAACAGCAACAAAATCATTTTTCTGCTGGTAAAAAGTAATGCATGTGGTCCTTGTGCCTCTCCAGGGTTTCTTGTATGAAATTTAAAAATGACCACAGAGTGTCTGGAGGTTACTAGTTACATTTGCACACAGGAGAGAGAAGAGGACTATCAGGACCAAGCTCCAGCTTCAGCATGAGTAACTGTATAGATGCTCTTAATACTGTTGAGTGAGTAATCAGACAATGAAGAGCAGGGAGAATCAAGGTAGGTACAGATAAGTCCAATTTTTGGTACTGTCATGCATTGCATAATGATATTTCACTCAATGGGGAATTTCTTGTACAATGGCAGTCCCATAAGATTCTATCACCTAGTGACAACATAGCCACCTTAGTTTGTAAAAGTGTACTCTACAATGTTCACACAATGATAAAATCATCTAAGGGTGCATTTTTCAGAAAACAGCCCCATTGTTGTATAAGTACTGGGCACTACCTAATTACACCAGTGGTGCTCCACAGCCCCATTGTTAAGTGACATAGAACAGTATATAAATATTTATCTGCCAAGTAAGATATAATATAGGGAATAGGATGTACTGATCTGGAACTCAGAGGAGAAATCAAGGTATGGAGGATGATTTGGAGATAGCCAATGTCTATGTAGTGAGATAGCAGATAAAAAAAAGACTAAAGACAGAACACTGCAGAACATCCCTATGTAATAGTCAGGAAAAAGAGGATGAACAAAGAAAGGAAACTTGGAATGAGTGACTAGAAAAGTAGAAAAAAGACTGTATGTGTCTCAGAAGAATCAAAAGGAAAACATGACTTTAAAACTACTGCAATAGGCCATTCACAGACTGGCAGGAGAGAGAACAATGGCCACACCAACAAACCAGCCCAGTGTGGGAACCAACACCATGCATGGGCCACTGGTGAACTGGTAACAGCCAGACCCCACATCCTTCTGGCACATGGGCTGGCAAACAAGAAGTACCAACACCCCTCCTTTCTGTAAGCCACTGGCTTATCTGGAGAAACACATGTTGTGATGATAGCTATCAAGGTGAAATGCAATTGGATGCCTGTGGTGCTTTGGTGTTTCACTAACATTGCAGGTCTAGGGCCAGTGGTCTGATCATAGGTTCAAAGGATATCACTAAGCAGTGTGGCATCTAGGGGGAGATCCCTCTGAGGGTTGTAGCCATTGTTGATTCCCTATGGTCTTGTTTTAAGATCTTACATCATTTCCATTGTTTTGTTGGGTTTGGGTTTTATTCCCTTTTGTTTTGTTTCATTATGTTAAATCCAATGGCAGGAGAAGCTATTTCAAGGATAGCAAGATATATTATGGTAGCAATTTTGGATTTACTATTGGCTTGCTTTGAAATCCTTTGTTGTATTCATTGTTTTGTTTTTATTGTTTCTATTCTATTCTGTTCAATTTTTACTATGTGAAAAGTTATCTACAGCTATTCTGAAGACATCAAGAGGCATTACGGTAACTATTGTTGATTTCATAATGTTTTGAAGTCATATCTCTCTTATACTTGTTTGTTTTGATTGGTTTTATTCTGTTTGATCCTCTTTAAAATTAAAAAAAAAAACCTGTTGCAATGGACAGTTATGTAACATTCTGATGAGACCTCAAGTAAATTGAGGACTGAAAACTGCTTCTTTAAAATAATTTATAAGGAGGGATTTTGTGATCTAGGTCTATGTCTTTGTTACTTTCTCATTGCTGAGACAAAACACCTGACACCCGAAGTTACAGGAGGAAAGGTTTAGTTAGCTCACAGTTTATAGAGGTTTCAGTCCATAACTGGTCATCTCCAAGGCAGGATGGCATTGCAAAGGACAAACAGTTCATGGCAGGCAAGAGACAGTAAAGCAATAAGGGCAACCACAGCTCTTTCTATCCCTTATATCTTATCCAGGCTACTTAGGGAAAGTAGCATTCATATTCTTAATTCTAGTGTCTTGATCCTACCATTGCACCATGAATCAATTTCAGCATCACATACTGTAGATCCAGTCACCTCTAAAAAAGCCCCACCTGTGACTTTATGAAGCTTTTGGAGACAACTAAACCCAAGCCTGGGTACCTTGGCTATTCCAACCCTGGCTCCCCAAAGACATGCATATCCCTTTATGCAAAAGGCATTTAGTCTATCTCCAAATGTTGCCAAGGTCCTAACAGTTTCAGCATTACTGAAAAACTAAAGTCCTAAATCTCCTGAGATTTGAGGCAAACTTAGCGCAAGCCCCTGTACAAAGAGAAGAAAATTAAACCCTTCTAACATTCACTGGTACAAGATAAACGTCTTCATTCCAAAAGTTACAAACAGGGAGAAAGCAAAGAATGGAAACAAAGCTAAACCAAAATCCAGTAGGGCAAGCAATAAATCCCACATTTCACTTCCAGCATCCTCGGAAATCTGTGGCAAGTTGTGAACGCTGCTCTCTCCTTGCAGTTTTCCTCAGAAGCTCCACATTACTGGCTTTTCCAAACTTCTTAGATTACTACTGCACCTTTGGCTTCCCACACTTTCCTCTGAGAGACACACTGCCTAACCTCCCAGGCCTTTCTCTGAAATCTGGGTGAAAGCCTTCCTGACCACACAACTCACACAGTCATAGGAGGGGCTTTTCAGAGGTGACTCAATCTAGAGTGTGTGACACTGAAACTGATCACAGTAGGATCAAAGGCACTAGGATTAAGGGTGTGAGTGCTACCCACTCTAAGTATCCTGGGTAAAATGTAAGGGGTAGAAGGAGCTGTGGTTGTCCCTTGCTTGCTTTGCTACTTTCTGCCTGCCATGAACCATTTCTCCTCTGGGATGCCCTCTGCTATGTCACCCCATGATGGGGATGAAGCTGTCTGTACCTAGGGTATCTCAGACAAGGTCGCTGCTTCTCATGAATTTGGCAGGGCCCCAAGAGACGTGTGCACAGCTCAAGGAGCTGATGTACCTAGTGACTTGAACTTCACTTGAGATAATACAGACAGTTTCCTCTTGTTCCCCATGAGGCCACCAAGGCATGCGGCTCTGCTACAAATTAGATATTCTTCCTGTCCCAGATCCTACTCGCTCCTTAAACTCATCATGAACTTATTCATGTGCTGATTGTATCAATAAACACACTGCAGGTTCTGTGAAGTTCCTTTCTTCCATCAGGAGAGAGGGTTCCACCTGACCTCAGCTTTTGTATATTGACACCTGGCTTCTTCATCCTCCACTCATCCTCCCTCCAGAGTTTCAAGAGATGGACTGGACACAGCAACCCTGCCTTGGAGCCAGGTAATTATGGACTGAAACCTTTACAAACTGTGAATTAAATAAACCTTTCACCCTTCAACTGTGGGTCAGGTATTTTGTCTCAGCAACAAGAAAAGTAAGTAAACCAGACTGTTTAATTTTACCCTGCAAAACTTGTCACCTTGACCAGAAAGCCAGGGAAGGGTGATAATTGGGTCCACACAGGATTGAAGTTTTTGCTAGAAGTTGTGGCAAAGTGTAGGAGGAGATAAGAATTTAAATTATTTTTAAAGAATTTGTTATTATGTATGACTTTATTTTCTTTTTGTTCTATACTTACAATAGAAATGAAAAAGGTGGAGAAGAGACTGGCAGAATTCAGTGAAAATATTCCTTTTCCATCTTTGCCTCAGCTGTAGCTAAATTCCAAATTCCACAATGGCAAGTATCATGGTATTCAATGCTATGCCTGTAGTGGTTAGAATGTAGTGCAGATATTCAATAAATGTTTACAAAATAATACTTAAACATAGAATAGGCACCATATGGAATTATATAGGAACTAGCTAAGCTAGTGCACATGTTGAGATTTTTGTTGTTATGAATGCTTTGGGTTGTTTGTTTGTTTCTTTGTTTTTATATACAGAGATCAAACTGATGACCTTGCACTTACCAAGCAGGCATTTATGCCACTGAGCTAAATCCCTGGCCCTGTTGTTATGATCTTTAATTTTATCTTTAAGTCTCTTTGTCAAGAGTGACCGTAAGGTAAGTTTTTTTTTTTTTTAATATTTTATTAATAATAAAAGACAAGACAGAAGAGAATCCCCCATACTTGCTACATTGCCTGCTATAAAGAGATGCTTGGGTTGCTGCCCAGAGGCCTGGCCAAATCTACAAAACAAAAGTTGGTTGATGTTACTTGGTTGCTATTAATCCAACCAGACCTTCGAAGCAGCAGGTTGCTTATGGGGGGGGGGGCTGTTTAGTGTTTGTCCCCGATTCCAAGCCCGCGCGCCAGTGCCGCGCGTGGGCCGGGCGGGGGTCCCGGAGGGGCCCTACTCGTTCTCCTCCAAGGTCCTGTGAGTTTGTCAGTCTTTTGAGCTTCCCAGACCGTGAGTGAAGGAGTCAGTCAGGTGGGATGCTAGAAGATGAAACTTGAGTGCATGAAACAGAGAAACTATATCTCAAAGGCTAGATGTGCCCACAGGAAGTCTAGTGGTGATGAGGAGCTCAACTGGTAGATGAGGAGAGAGACAGGAAACCTATGGGCCTATGAGTTATGCCTTATGAAGGTCCATGAGCATTTTCCTTAGGTCTTCCCCAAAGGTTATAGTCCAGTTAGAAACAAAGTAATTGAGTCACTCCCTTCCCTTCATTTTACTATAAACACCATACCACCCTAATGATTATCTGTGCTTCCATAATCCTAATACAGGGGAAGTTGTGTGAGCCACCTCCCTTTTCTGCATTCAGCAATAAACAGAACACTACCCTAGTGATTATCCAGGCCTAAATTTAGTAGCTTGCACAGATTGCTGACACAAAAGCGAGAGACAATAGTAGGAGATGCCTTGGGTAAGAGGTGTCTGACTCTATAAACAACAGAAGTCTAAGTTACCGAGTTTCTACCCCTAACTTGGCCCTTCTGCCTATAGCTGTTGATGCCCTGAGATCTTCAATAACCTTACTACATACTACATGGTATATACACTGGACAATTTTTTCTTGTCATTTATAAAAACCTGAACTATTTTTGGCCCACCTAGCTGTTACAATTATGGTTGCATGGTTTGAAAGGAAGCATGTGTAAAGAGGAACTCATTTCCATGATGCCAGGGTTGACCCTTAAGTAGGATAAGGATAAGGAGCAAAAGCTGAAAATAACCACGAAGGTGAGGTAGTCTAAATAGGCCAAGGGTGATGAGGCAAACCTGGGCTTCAAACAACTTAAAACAAGGACCTAAACGTGGATGCAGAGGCAGCAACTATATAAACAGATTAATAACACTACGTATCTGGCCTCCAATTTTTCAAATTATTAAAATTATGCATGTTTCTCTGGACTCTGAAAGTTTTATTTTCTTTCATTTAGAATTTAAATGAGTGGAATAGACTATATACATGACTTTTGTGAAGCACTCTCATTACCTATGTCTACAACCTGGTGAACCTGGAAATACTGGGGTGAAATATTTAATATAAAGTTGGAGGTTTGTTGTTTATTGTTGCTATTTGTTTATGTTTTTGCTATCCCAGGGATTAAATACAAAGAGCACTGACTTAAATTCCCAGCCCCTTTTTGAGATAGGGTCTTGCTCAGTTGCCAGGCTGGCCTCAAACTTTTGATCCTCCCACTGTAGTCTCCCAAGTAGCTGGAATTACAGGCATACCTCACTCTACCAGCCTAAACTGGGAAGAATGTTTTAAACCTTCTAAAGTAGCTGAATTTTGAAATTAGATATAATTATTTAAGAACTTCAGTTTAGGTCGTGCAACAAATGTCTGTTGTCAAACCTGGAGGGACAGCAAAATAAGCGAATCACAGCTTAGAAAGAACACAGACATTGGAAGAAAGAAATGGGCTTCTTGGGAGCCCGCCCAGCCAGGCCTGAGCGCCTCCAACCAGGACACAAGTAAGACAACCTTCCAGGGGTCTGCGCGAGTGGCGTGGACCCCAGGAGGAGAAAGAAATGGGCTTCTTGGGAGCCCGCCCAGCCAGGCCTGAGCGCCTCCAATGAGGACACAAGTAAGACAGCTTTCCAGGGGCCAGTGCGACTGGCGTGGACCCCAGGAAGAGAAACCTGCGCCCCACCCCATAAGCCTACCAGCCCGCGGGCTAAGAATCAAGGACAAAGCTCCCCGCCTCACCCCGTAAAGCAACCTGCTCATTCAGAGGTCTGCCTACATTGATAGCAACTAAGGTATATAAAACAACCAAATGCTAGTATTGTTTTGTTCATTTTGTAGGCCTGGGGCTGGTAGCCTGAGCATCTCTTTGGAAGATGACAGGGCGTAATGTAGCAAAAATGGGTGAGTCTCTTCTGTCTTGTCTTCGAGGCCCAATATTGTTCTCGTTGTTTTGCTTTATTCTGATTAATTTTTTGGCCTTATTTTATACTCTGTTTTCATTGGTTTTATTGTGGGTTTGTTTGTTTGTTTGTTTGTTTTGGTTTCATTTTACTACACCTGTTGGAAAGGTCAACTATTCTGAAAATAACAAGATATACTATAGTAACTATTGTTTCCATAGTATCTTTCTTGAAAGTTCTCTACCAGTTCTACTCTTTGTTTTGATTGACTTCATTCTGTTATGTTTTGTTGGATTTTACTATCTTTAAAATAAAAAAAATCAAAAATAAAAAAAGAACACAGACATCTCTGGGGTCATGAACTAATAGAAAATTGAAAGGGTGTGAACTGCAGCTCTCTGGAGAAGTCACATCTATATTCAAAAGACTGTAGGCTGTTGACCTTGGCTGGCTGAGCTTCAAGATAATGGAGAGACAGAGTGCTGTAGATAAAGAGCCAAAATTATCTTGGGCCATCTTTAATCCCTTTTAATGGCCATTTACTATCAACCAACAACCTCTGTATCTGACCTAACTCTCTTGGGTTAGTAGATAAAAACTCTTGGAATGTATACTAAGCTTGACAGTTCTCTAGCCTTCACCAACCCAAAAGAAAAACAGTGATAACATCTGAATCCTGTACAAGATTTTACACCCCCTTGTTAAGTATGTTATCTAATTAAAGGGCAAAACAAAAGTAGATAATAGGAAACAGGGAAATAGATCTTCTCTAAATGACAAGGGAACCAAAAAATGCAGGGAAAGGTGGAAGGGGAGGGAAAGGGGAATCAAAAAGAATTAAGATGTGTTATATCCATGTACCAATTCCACACAATGAATGCAATCACTGTGTACTACAAACATGCACATAGGAAAATAAAATTTTTAAAACACTAAAAAAATAAGTTATTTAATCCTATAGAAGAGATTGCCCATCCTGCTGCAGCCTGCACATTCATGACTCCAACTTTTGTTTAAATTATAAGTAAAAAACAAAATAAAAACAGAAAATTGGAAATAAAAGAGTAAAATTAAGGTAATATTTTCATTATGGTTTACATGTGAACTATAAAGAATAATATTAAAATCACTTTTAATAATACTTTTGGAACTAAGAACAGTAAATTTTCTCTACTTCTAATCTTCTATCCTTGGTTTATGTGAAAGAGATCATGCCCTATAATTTTTCCTCTATTTTGTTTTTACCACTTAATATCGCACCTAATGTTTTTCAACATGTAAGTAAACATTGTGTAAAAATTCCACTCTTCACAGATTCTATTTTTTTAATGTAACTGGCTATTTTTCCTATTGTTTAGTATTTATCTTCATGTGTATGTAGGAATCCATGTATCTATATAAATATAGAATGTTGTGGCAAAAATATTTGTCTATAAAACTCTGCCCAATTTTTTTTTTTTAAATCTTTTTGAAGCATAAAGTCCTAAAGAACTACTGGGGTTAACCTTCAATAAATCACTTAGGAGGATGTGATACATAGATACTTGAAAAAGATATTTGTATTTTATGTAAATACTTAATGCCTTATATACCAAAAACACTGAAGCAGGAGGATCACCCCGAGAGTTCAAGGCCAGCCTGGGGTACATAGTGAGTTCAAGGTCAGCCTGAACTATGTAGAAAGATCCTGTCTCAAAAAACTGAAAGAAAAAAAAGGAAAGAAAGAAAATTTGAATCTGTTTTAGTGCCATGTTACTCAATACTCATGAAATTGAATAGTTTATTAGTAGCTATACATTTAGACTTAATGTATACGAATTTCAAATCAGATTTTTAGTCATTAACACTGTATAAATTAAAAAGACTAGGAGCAAATAACAATTAAAAGAGCTAAAATTGCTAAATTCCTGGATATTTTCATTCTGAGAGCTGTTGAAAGCCCTATCATCCAATATTTTGGCTACATTTTCAGTTCAGCATCTCTAACAATAACTATCTCCAAAGTAAAGTTTGCGAACTGGTTTCTATCACAGTTTCCTATTTCTACTAGTATATAATCCCTTTGAACAGCCTCTGTTGATTTTGACAGTTTACCTTTTCTTGTTATAGCTGAATAAAAAATTTGAGAGCTATTGTGAAAATCTTCTTAGCTATAATGTTTTGCTTATTAGATCTCCTACTCTACCCATTAAGAGACTCAAAATGAGTTATTAATGGTATAATGAATTATTGATAATTTGAGGAAGAAAATAAATCAAATAGGAAAGATTATAAAAATACATAAACTGTGAACAAAGGTATTAGTGTTTAAAGATGGCAATCTCACGTTACTCTGATTATACCCAATAACAACAGAAAAATACTTCCCAGTCATTTCTTATGCAAGTCCTTCTATTCACAGAATACTGTGCCAAGTGTGTCATATATGTGCAAAGACTGATAGAAATTCACTGTTTCATTGCAGTGATTGCAATGTAAAGTAACTTTAAAAGGAAGAATGGATGAAATTCCAACAATTTAGCTTCATGATCTAAATTGGCTTATTTTCACATCTAAAATCAGTCCACAAAATAGGATAAATAGTCCAATGATCCAAGCAGAGTTTGGTTTTACAGGCAGAGAAGAGTTGAAGAAAATAGAAACAAACAAACAACAAATAAGCAAGAAAATAAGATTACTTTCCATGTGAAGACAAACTCTAGGAGACAGAACAATAGGAAAATAACTGATTAACATTAGATTACTTCAAGCTTTTTTTTTTTTGTAAAAGTATTAAATAAAAAGAAACAACAGTATCATGCCAGTCAAAATTGTTCTCTTTTAAAAAAGTTTGTCTGTCTATAGGCCTGAATTCTTGGAAGGTTAGATAAACTCCTTAATTTCAGTTTCTTCAGTATGAGTAACCCCATTTTTGTTTTTAGCCTGGTATTGAGATAGGAGATCAGTGTGTGGCAAAAGCAGGCTGGGGAAGTAGGCGACCTGTTCACTGCAAGATCCCAGATGCTGTGCCCAGAATAGTTCCCAAAGACCTGCACATGGACTTCTCTCAAGAACTCCGAGCAGGCTTATAAAAGAATAACCTAGACTTGATATCAGCCTGAGCTGTGGGTCCCCTCACTACCTCTTAGGACCCAGATGTAGAAGCTCTCACATGTTTGTTTCCTCAAGATTTGGACAGCATAAGAGGAGAGAAAGCCACAGAGAACCTGCTATCATGACTCCTTGACAGCCCACACTGTGTTTCCCAGGCAGTGTGTGCTTTTTATCTTCGTTCATCTTTTTCTATTTACTCAGCCCAAGCTCCCTCAATGGAGCCAAATTCTTTCCCACTCTTCACTTTCGCTTTCTCAAATAAACTTAGTCACTGCCTTTTTGCTCATTTCATTCAATTCTCTGTTCTAGATGAGAAGAACCTGGAATCTAACTCCAGAGGGAGAGGCGAGCACCCCCAAACCTGGTTAGTTTACTTGGCGATCCACTTGTCCGAAGCAAGTTGCTCAATGACAGCAGTGTTTTTTTTTTGTTTTTTTTTTTTTGTTTTTTTTTTTTTTGCGGCACCAGGGATTGAACTCACAACCTCGCGCCTACCAGGGCAGGCGCTTAAGGCACTGAGCCAAACTCCCGGCCCTGGTTTTTTGAGGCAGGGTCGCACTATGTAGCTCAGGCCGGCCTTGCGCTCGCGTTGTAGCCCAAGCCGGCCTCGAACTCACAACGCTCCTCCTACCTCAGCCTCCCGAGTGCTGGGATTAAAGGCGTGCGCCACCACGCCCGGC
>RJWM01030347.1:0-23472 GCA_004363535.1 Dasyprocta punctata
CCCTAAACCCTAACCCTAACCCTAAACCCTAATCCTAACCCCTAAACCCTAACCAGAACCCCTAACGGCTAACCCTAACCCTAACCAGAACCCCTAACGGCTAACCCTCATCCTAACCCTAACCCCTAACCCTAACCCTCACCCTAACCCTCTAACCCTCACCCTAACCCTGACCCCTAACCCCTAACTCCAACCCTAACCCTAACGTTGACCCCGACCCTGGACCCTGACCCCAACACCGGACCCTGCACCCCACCCTGGACCCTGACTCCAACCCCAGACCCTAACCCTAACCCCTAACCCTAAATGAGATATAGAAGTTTAAATATCATACAGTTTATTTCATGTAAAAAACTTAATACATAACAAATTTAAAAGGTAAAATGTAGTAGAGGTGATCAGAAACAGGAATGCAGACTTTGTGGAGACTCACCTATGATGGAAAATGATGGAAGGTAATAAGGAGAAGGAACTAAAAAAGATTAAGATATAACACATATTTGCTAACTCTGCACTCTCTTGTGTATTTCAAGCATGAATTGATTAAAATGTTTAAATATATGAAAAACAAATGCAAAACTATGATTCTCCAGTATATTCAAAAAAGAATAGTATAAAAGCTTAAGCCAGGCATGGTGGTACACACCTGTAATCCCAGAACTTGTGAGACTGATACAGGTTTACCCAGAGTTCAAGGCCAGGTGGACTATGGTGAGTTCATTGTCAGCCTGAACTATATTACAAGACTCTGTCTTGAATTAAAAGAAAAAGCTTATTCAAAATACAGATCTCCAGCAATTTTCCAAGCGTCAAATTTATGCTTATTTTGATGCCTTTAGATCCTCTTATTGTTAATTTATTGACAATGGAACACTGGTCATATGGTTGTGAATTTTGATTATTCCATGAAATTTTTAAAAAGTATTTTTAGCCGGGTGTAGTGGTGCATGCCTTTAATCCAAGCACTTAGGAGGCTGACGTAGGAGGAGCATTGTGAGTTCGAGCGTGGCTTGGGCTACACCATGAGCACAAGGCCAGCATGAGCTACATAGTACGACCCTGTCTCAAAAAACTACGGCCAAGAGTTTGGCTCAGTGGATTAAGTGCCTGTCTGGCAGGTGTGAGGTTGTGAGTTCAATCCCTGTTGCCACAAAAAAGAAAAAAAAAAGTATTTTTTTGCCCTGTAGACACTATGTTGAGAAAACTTAATTTTGTCACCTTATTAATGTACTATTTATTGAATAAACTAATTTTAATTAAATACGTTACTTTTATTGATAATAATTACTTTGTCAATTTTGTGATAATTTTAATTTCATACATAAATCATTTCTGGAGGACATTTATCAAGAAATCAAAAAGTTAAAGAAAAGGAAAACCTACTGTTCTAAATGATCTTCAGTAACTGTTCCTGGTACACATTTCTGACCTAAGACAGATTTACCAAGTCACTCTGTGTGGTTTGGGCAGAGGAGTCTATTGTGTTTTGAAAGTTTCAGGTCCTCACTTTCGAGGGAATTTTTTTTCTTTCTTTTTTTTTTTTTTTTTTTTTTTTTTTTAGAAAAGAAACTGATCTTACTGGGAAATTTTTCTGTAATTGTGGAAAAGTTTAATTTTTCTTTTAGGATTTGAAAAGAAATTGGTAAATATTGTTTTAAATTCTAACGTGCAGAGATTACAAACTTTCTGTCTGTGGAACTAAGAAACTCAATTTATAAGTACAAAGAATGTTCTGAATTAAAGGGAAAATCTCTAAAAAGAAAGAGAGAAGGAATATAGAAAGATGAAAAGAGAGCATGAGATGTTAATTGAATTTAGGATGTGAAGATTAGGGTACATTTAAGTTTCCTTCCAGGGCAGCAGGCTCATGTCCTCTCATCCCTCACAAGCACTCATTTTGTTTCCAGTGTTTGTTTCTTTTTTCCTTTTTTCGAGTGTTTGTTTCTTTTTTCCTTTCCACTTTGTATCTCTCCCTCTCCCCTGGTCTATTGCTCCTCTTTTTCTTGTGTATTAAGTTGCTGAATGTCCACCGTCTAAAAATCCCTGGCAAACCCTAAGGCTGATGAGAGCTGAGGAGTTCTCCTCTGAAGAGAGCTGGACCTGTGTGAACCCTCAGCTTGGGTTGCACAGAGCCAAGCTGAGCAACTGTAATCTAGTGTCCTCTCTCCAAGATGGGGGAGTAGAACACTGAGAACATGCAAGGAGCTTCATTGTTCTCTTTCCTCATGGAAAATGTGTAAGACTGGTACTCTAACTGATTGTGGCCAGAGATCATGATGCACTGTGTTTAGAGAAGGGAAGAATGGCATCATCTTGCTCAGGTGTATGTCTGCTAATGAATTTGACTTTCTGATTTATGGGGTGAATAAAAAGAAGAAAGGGAGGAGAACTGGGGTAACAGTGAGAGACCAGCAGCAGAGGCTGGAAAAAATTCTACCACAGGCCGTAGGGCTGTGTGGAGGATGTGGGCATGAACCTGAGCTTTCCTGTGAGGTAGACATTCTGCACTATGCAGTTCCCACTGGTGAGTGTCTTAGAGAATCACAAGAGTGCACCCAAGACAGACGCATGGCCCTGAGAGTGAGTCCAGTCAGCACTGGGACGTCTATGAGAGCACCTCACGGTCAGTGATGTCAGAACCTTTCCTCTTCTGTTCCCCTCTACCCAGTTCCAACCTCCTCGGAGAAAAGGAGATCACAAGAATGAGAGGAGGAACCTTGCAAGAACTGACCACTTCTGCATTCCCTGCTGTGTCCCTTGAGCCAACATAGAGGAGGAGGGTATTAAATGGTTGATCATGAGATGGAGTTGGACCAAGACCAGGCTGGATTTTTAGACCCAGAGTGAACAGAACATATGAATTTCAAGGTGATACTAATGAGACAGGTGTGCAGGGGAACAGGGTTGAAGACAAGAGTTAGAGAAATCTAAAGCCAGTTTGTGTTTGTGTCCTAGCAGTGTTCAGATGGTTCAGAAAACTCATGATATTTAGGTTCATGGCAGTTACAGGAGCGTTTGCATTGTCTGTCCAAACTTTGAGGAAGTTATAGAATATAACTGGCCTTCCTGAAGAATTCTGAAAATTCATTCTTCTTTCTAGCAGGACTATAAGTCATAATGAAACACATATCCTTGAAATATGACTCATATTAGTTCAGTGTGATTCTAAATTACATTCTTATTCATCTTGACTGGACAGCTAGTTTCTATTATCATGGACAAATTTTCTAATAGAGACTTTCAATTACAATGAGATTTGCTTTTTGTTAAATTAAGAAAAATCTTTAACAAATAGATTTTTAAAGATTTTTACAGTAATAAACAATATGTTTTTATTTTTTATGAAGTGACACCTTCAATATTATTCTCCAGCATGCCTTAAAAAGCCATGAATACAAAGTAATCATTTCAAAGAAAGAATCATTATAAATCATCTTAGAAATAGAAAGAACAAACACTGTATTTGCAATTTTGATCAGTGAATTCTTGGCACCTCAGGAACTGCAGAAGAAAGGTAATTCTCTTTGCATCATTGAATAGGCAGTGCAGTGTGTTGTAAAAACTGAACAGGCGAGTTGATTCGTCAAATGTCTGAAAGACTTGAAGTCCTGGCCATATAACATAGTCCACTCCTTCTTCAATATCAAGACCATACTAGACAACAAAAAAGACAATCACTTGTGTGTAATATTATTAATATTTGTCTATTCTTTTCTTGTTCAATTTAGATTTAGGAGATTCAGATTTCTGGGAATTTGGGAAAATTTAGATTTTGGAAGTAGTAGAAATAGAAAACTTTAGCCGAAGCATAGGTTTTCATGAATCCTTTCCAATACATCATAAAATTATTAGTTATCTAAAAGCTAGCAGCAGGACACAGGCACTATTTTTCTGACAGTCAAGTGATTGTGTGTGAGGTATACTCTTGGAGGTGGAGATCCAGAACTCTGCTTCTTGAACACAGACATGGACCAAGGAATAGACTGGCCCCAGCAATGATGTAGAGGCTGGCTTACATTCTCATGCTTAAGGAAATTCACATTTCTGAAACTTGTCTCTGGTAGTCCACTTGCATTGCACTTTATCTGATAGTTTAGCATTTACTTGCTGTTGCTTTGAACTGAAACAATTCTGCACATTGCATCTGTGCCAAGAGTTCACAGATGGTGAGGATTGAACTTAGTACATTAGTGTGCTGACCCTCAAATCATGGCTGAAAAATATCAGAATCTCTCATTCCATCCAGTGAATACATTCTAAGTTTCCATGTGAAATACTTGCTTTCTTTTGAGTACCCCATGTAGGAGTTATTTTAAGAAATGTATATAAACAAGGTCCTGGCAGCAACTCACATGGGCTGTGCTGTGGGGTGGGGTGAGACGATGCCTCAGGAAAGTGCTGCACGGTCAAGAGAGAAGGTAGTGGGTCCCTCTGCCCTCCTTTGGCCTCTGTGAGCTGGGAGACCCTCAGATCCCAGAACCTCTGTAGCTCTGTGCTGCCTCTGAAGATGTCAGCTCATTTCCAGAGCTATGAGGTACAAATCTGAGATAAGTGTAGGCCCTGATCTACTGAACTTTCTCCTACGGAGTATAAGAATGTATTTTATTGAAATTTGAAACACATATGTTTATATTTTAACCTTTGTAGCTTGAGCCCTATGAAAATATTTCCTGAAAGATGTACAACGCTGTGGGAAAAAGAAGCATAAAATCAACCATTATAAGCTGAGCATGGTGGTGCATGCCTTTAATCCTAGCACTCAGAAGGCTTAGGCAGGAGGATTGTTGTAACTTTGAGACCAGCCTGGGCTACAAAGTGAGTTCAAGGCCAGCCTGAACTGCGTAGTGAGACCCTATCTCAAAAAAAAAGTGGTGGGGGGCAGGCCAGGGGTTTAGCTCAGTGGCTTAAGCACCTGCCTGGCAGGTGTGAGATTGTGAGTTCAATCCCTGGCACCAAAAAAAAATCAACCATTATAGAACAAATCAGTGACCTCTGGAAAGTGATTCACAGTAACAAAAAAATAACTTGAAATTACTGTGTTTGTTTCTTATGATCTTTGGTTAATATATTCTTTTTACTTGCATTGGAAATAGACTATTCATATAAAAAATGACAAAAGATAACATGTACCTTTTAAAATATCAGAAATACAAAATTTATTATAGTATTTCTAAAATCATATATTAGTTATAACCTCCAATTTTCTCTGAGAATATCAGAAAAGGGGTTATCTTTTAGTTCACTAATGTTGGAATTTTCCTGTACAAATGGGGATATATATTTAAAATATCGATTCAATTCAGGTATGGTAAATTATTTCTGAAGTTTGAATGTATGAAATAAATTTTCATTTAGGAGCAGCAAAGAAACCAAAACTTATGATGAAATTCTATAAATAATATCAGAAAAAATATTGCAAAATAGAAATATTACTTCTTTTGTGATGCTCTAGTATCTAGTGCTGGTGGGACAGCACTGATGATGTGACTTCCTCAGTCCACTCTGCCTAGGGATTTTGGGGTACAACGTCATATATGATTTTGATTTTTTTCATTTTTCCTTTCCAACTCTAATCCTCTAATGCGAGAAGAAAAGACAAAGCATATGATCAAAATTCCTGTGGTTGTCCTAGACCCTTTGAAGAAAATATTTCTGCTTTTATTTCTTTCCTTGAAGTGACATGTCCTCTCCGGAACTTTGAGACAGAGCACGGAAGATGGCGGGTCATGACAATGAACCTTAACACTCATTTACATTGGAATCTGTACTGTGTTTGTATAGGGCTCTTATTTTGGTTAATAACAGAGTAGCAGAAGGATAATTGGACCTCAGTATTGTTGGTGCAAAGTGAGGGATTCAAAACATTTCTTTCCATAGAAGGAAACTCATTATTAGAAAACCAAGGAAAAGCTGGGCATGGTGGTGCATGCTTTTAATCCCAGCACTCGGGAGGCTGAGGCAGGAGGATCATTGTGAGCTCCACATCAACCTGGGCTACAAAGTGAGTTCAAGGCTAGCCTGAATTGCATAGTGAGACCCTGTCTCAAAAAACAGGGCCAGGGATTTAGCTCAGTGGCTTAAGTGCCTGCCTGCCAGGCACAAGGCTGTGAATTCAATCCCCGGTACCAAAAAAAAAAAAAAAAGAAAAGAAAAGAAAAGAAAACCAAGGAAACATCAAAAGGCTGCTCACCTGGCTGGCTATCTCACTTGTGACATTTTGAAGTTCGTAGTTTTCTTCAGCAATAATCTTTGCTTGGAGCATGAGAGAATGATTGAATTTTGGCAGGTATGCTTCCTCGATCAGGTACTTCAGGGGTTTGTTCCAGGAGTGCAGCAAGCGGATCACCATATCAAGAATATCTTGATGCTATTCAGGTAGTTTGAAGCAATAACATTAAAATAATTGAGATACAGCTGTATTAGTTACAGTACATATGGTACTTGCTCATAGAAGCTAATCCTGTGTGTACGTAAAATTTTTCTGTGGCTGATATAAATTGGAAGAAAACTATAATTTCAGCTATTGCTTTAAAGTGCAGTAAACAATGCTATAGTAAAACAAACAAATAAAAGTGGCTATGAAAATAACTACTTTTTTCTGATGCGAGTTCTAATGGATACCACTTGATTTATTTTTCAACTTGTTTATTTTTCAACTTGAAAGTCTGCTTGTTTTAAAAAAATAACATTTTGCTCTTGAGGTAGATTCAGAAGAAAGAGATGGTAAAAGAAAAAAAAATCAAAGCATATTTAAGTGATTAGGGCTTGATGTGTAGGCTTTGTTGCCATCATAACAGAGGTCAGAGTTGTATCTATGAGAAACAATGTAACACTGAACAGGACACCCAGTGTGGGAGGACTTTTGGTTAAACATACAGGAGGCAGGGGAGCCAGTGCAGAGTGAAGAAATTGGCATCAGAGAAGCAGAAGCAGAAGGAGGAGAGGGCTGAAAGTCCAGAGAAGATACTGCCGATCAGGCAAGGATCAGTAATGTAAATATGGCCAATGCAGGAGTCACAAGTCACTTGTAATAAAACTGAATTCGCATTTCTTACATATGTGCATAAATATTCCATTCAGTTTAAACTATCCCACAGCATAATATATTTTATCCTAGCTACAAGGCTTTGGTAAAATTGCATCAACTGCGTGGTTAATTTTGGTACAATCTTCACTTGGCATTTGATTTTATGTATAGTTCATCACTTACATAGAGCACTTTTTCTCTGGCTGCTTATTCTTGCTCCCTTTTCCTCTGCAGGTGTGACAACTGCTACGGTGATCAGAGAGCCTCACAGAGCCTGGGGCAGGGCAAAGCCACTGCCCTGCCTCAATGGCCATGGTGGAGCCAGGCTAGGGACTCACCTGCATATACCTGGCCTCCTTCCTCCCGGCTGGAGTGTGGATAATAACCGTGTGGCACATTTTCATGGCTGGCAGGAAGAAAGACGGGCTCTGGGAAAAGTGCTTTTTCTGAAAATGTTGAAAACATTTCAGTTAGTTGGAATTTGCAAATTGAAAACATGAATCTGTTGTAAAAATATTAATAGAATTGACCAATGTGTAATACTTTGTGAAAAATGAGAGATACTTAAATACTGAATCTAAAGAATTATGAAAGTGACCATTTTGCCTGGAATTTCCTATTAGCTCCATAACCTCACTATTTTTGCCTCATTTTCTAACCTCTCCCCCTCTTCCCTTTTCTGCTATACCCCTGTTATTCAATATTTTCTACAAGTTACTATTTGAAATGTAAACTATAAAGTAGTTAAAAACCACGAAGTTTTAAGTACATTAGGTATCATTTTCTCCAGTATTTGAGCCAAAAACCACACTGCATATGCATCTATATCTACCCATTTAATCTCATTTTCCTTTGTGTCCAAACTGACATCCTCTCTTTAAATGTACATTAGAACTCATGTTTTTATCAATTACGTCTTAATCCACAATTATTGCTTCATAAAGTCAATATACAAAGTCTTAAAATGTAGCATAACATTTTAGGATATTATAAATGCTGGACTGAAAATAAACCAAAGAGAAATACATTAATTAATATTAAACCAAACTTGTAAAAGTTGAAAGGTATTAGTAGGGTGATTTGGAAGTTAAAGATGTCCCGGTGTAAGTGGGGAAGGAAAGAAACAGGAGTGAATTGAAAGAACTGTGAGAAGAGTGTGTATTGCAAACACAGGTCCCTGTTCTCCCTGGGGTCCTTTGTTGTTCTAAACCCTAATCCACTGCCTGACCTAGAAGAGAGAACAAAAATGTTCAGATACTTTGGAAGGAAGAGAGAACTTACGTTCTTTTGTAAACTAGCCTTTCTGTTCTAAATATCAGCTCTTACACTGGAAACCTTTGAGAAACATTTTCTAGCTACTGGGGTTTCTAAAAGCTATTTACAAGGTGTATTTGTTTTTTATATAATGTGATTTCAGTTTAATTAATTGTAATCAGTCCCCCCAGTGCAGGGCAAAACTGTTCTCATTGCTCTTACATCCTCAGTGTGCTCAGTGAAGAACGCCATGGACTGACCCTGCATGCAAGAGCAGGAAACCAGTGCTGTTCCCGAACCCTGCTTAATCGTGATGCTTTTCAGGTGTCTAAACTGTTAAAAAATGAAGTGTATTAAAGGAAATTTTTAAAAATCTTTAAATCTTTTAGAAAATGGGATTTCATAAAATTTCCCTTTTTTCTTTATCCAACATTAATGGTTGGTTAATATTTATTAACATTTTAATATACATTATTTGAAATTTGGTCATTAAATTCCTTATGTTTACATTGTAGTGTGGCCCCTACTTATGTGACTACTTCTTTTGGGAAGAGACAAAGGTTGGGACACTTACAAAATCCCGAATAAGTAGAAAAGATCTGGTGTACATGACCGTAGACAAGCTGGCTGCCTCGTAGTACAGATTCTGGAGGTTCGCATGGCATGTGGCATCCTCAAGGCAGGCGGTTTGGGAGGCCACATGCTGGCACAGGGTCAGCGTTGACATGATGAGCAGGAAGAGGGACCCTGCTTAAACAAAACCACAAGCATGTGGAATGATCTAGTGGGTAAGGTCATCACAAGCCATCCCACCCAGAGAAGCCTTGTCTATCTCCTCTGCCTCCATGGCACGACTTGGTGCTGCAAGAACTCAGATAAGGAAGAATCAACACTTTCCACTGTGTCCCTGTAGATGAGCTATTGTTTCACATTGTAAGAAGTGGACGACTCCTGCATTTTCATATTTCTCCCAGAAGTGCCTCTGTACCATGTAAATACTTGGAAACTGAATTAAATCTGATTCAAGACTTAAAGCATTCTCTTAAAATAGTTCGCTCTCTGTATATCTGCAGGTTATCAGAAGTTTGAATCTCCATGAGTTAGTAATTTTTTAACTCATTCACAGATACAAGCATCTTAAACCATTGAAAGAGAACACCACATTAAACTCGTGCGCTTTAACTTCATGCTTAATATGAATTATCACAGGACTTCCTGGCTGCTGATCCTGGATATGAGGATAATCCTGCCATAAAAAAGGATGACATGGCCTGGATCTCCTAACTCATCATAATAGCATCATGCATTTGCTTCACACTTTGCCAAAATCCTTAGCTACATTATACATTTGAGTTCATGATAGCACTGGCAGATAGACAGGGCCTTCATAGTAATCATCAAACATATTGAAATGAAGGATTTAGAGTGGTTAAATGATTTTTCCAGAGTGTTATTGTTAGCATGTGTGGCTGGGTGTGGAATGCCGATGCTGCAGTCTTTGCACTTAACCTAATCACTTCCTGCACAGCTCGGGTTCTCAGTCTCCATCTGTGCAACAGGGACCATGTCTGTGATCAGGGTAACAGTGTTTGCAGAGGTCACTGTCATTCTTGAGAAAAACACTTCATTTCATAGCAGGGTTAAAGGTTCTCTTTGAAGTTAGATAGTATCCACTTCCTTTGCACATAAAATTCCCATTTTAAAAAGCATTGTAACTGATCAGAAGTGTATTAATCAAACTTTTGTTTCAGTAGATGGAAAAATATGAACCCCTGTCTCATCTGTAATATGCACTCACAATTAAAATGAAACAGCAGTGAGATTTCATATTCAAATAACCTTTTACCTTCCATGACTAAAAAAGAATTTCTGAAATAAAAAGGTAATAAGAAGAAGATTAATTTCCATATAACATTTGATAAAACAGTTGAAATTTTTCAAATTGAAACTAAGTGAATAATAAAGTATATATATGTATATATATATATATATATATAGAGAGAGAGAGAGAGGGAGAGAGAGAGATAATATATGAAAAATACCTAAATATGCCTGAAATTATTATCATGGAATGCAACTGAATAACATTTTAGTTGTAAAGTTAAAGTGATATGATTTATTTCACAGAGTTTGCTTTTCTGAAATACCTACGAATCAAAAAACATATACAATGCTCTGCGTGATAATATGGTATTGACAAATGGAGATATTATGCACACGTACAAAATGTACCTTGTGATAGACAGTCTAAGAATGGAGCCCCAGGAAATGCATAACTGGGTGAGTGCTCTTTGGCTGTGAGTGCATGGTCTGCACATTTGTTATTGGACTGGTGTTTATAGTCTATGATTCCAGAAAATACACACATTTTTGTGTTTATAGCATACAAAATTTATTATTTTTATTTGTTATTTTATATGAGATCTCTAAAAATGTAAAGGACATTAACACTAGTGTGATCACTTAGCTTGAATGAAAGTAACAAACCAGTATAAGACGCACATATGCCATATTTGCTGCATTATGATTTCAGAATTGAATTATCATTATCTTTATTCAAGTTGGGCAAATCACATAACAGATCAGAGTAGCAGAAAATATTAGTTGCTACTTTCTGGGGTAAAACTTAGGCCCATTGGCTTTTGAGTTCCACAGTATCTCCAACTCTGCATTATGATATTTTGTTCTAGATAATTCCTGACCGTGAGATCTGTCCTGTGCATTGGAGAATGCTTAGCAGCACCCTGTCTTGTATTGCCAGATGCAGCTATTGCCAGATGACCCAACTATCCAAACCATGACAACCACTGAATCACTTCATTGTGACTTGTGCAATTCCTTTCCAGAGAAAGAAAAACATACCTCATTTACAACTAGTAAACCTGAAACATCACGTTACTAGCTAAAATTTTATATTAACTCACACGGGTATTGATGAAGCCAACAACTCCCGGAGCTGGAGTGCATACCTTTCTCCTTGACGTCCATGGTGGTGAACATGACAGGAAGCACACTTCACCGCAGAAAGACTGGCCGCCCCACCTGCAAGGTCAGACATTGTTTTCCAAGCTTTGACATTTTCACACATGCAGTTAATCAGGCCTTCTCCTTCCTTTTCAAGTCCTCTATTGTCCCCATCAAAATTACTCCCAAAATATCATACAGCAAATATTGTACTATTTCTTATTCATTTTAAGGAAGACATATAGGTTACAAATGAAAGATTTTGTTTACTTAGTTCAAAAGGAAATGAGAGATGTTATGAAGGTGAGTTCTAGAGACAAGTGTGGATTGGATGATCTTTACATCTACTGGGATCATTTACTTTAAATTTACTGTTATTTCTCTGCAGCTTCTTAAATAGATAGCATTGTATTTCACCTCGGAAATAGTTACTATATTATCAAGTGCAAACTTTCTCTTCAAGAACAATAGATGAATTAACTTTTAAAGCATGCACTAGGATTTCCAGGAAAATAGTGGAGTGGTGAGCACCAGAGAAAGAACTTCTCCAAGTTTGGCATCCAGACCCTGGAATACAGCAACATGAGGAAGAGAAGGAGGAGGGAAGTGGGTCTCCCGGACACAGGAAGGGTATGAACTGAGACTTGAAGCCCATGGAGAGAAGTAATTTAGGAATCCAGAAAAAACAAGAAAACCAAGGGTTGTGATCCTGCTGGATTGGGAGAAACAGCAGAGAAGCAACACAAGCCCCACACCCGGTGAGCCACTGGAAGCCCTACTAGCCAGGAAGGAACAGAAAGGAAGCAACACAATTCCAGCACCCCATGCACCGGCGGAGGCCCTACTGGCAGCAAAGAAACAGTAAGGAAGCCAAGCAGTCCCTGTACTCCATATGCCAGCAGAAGCCCTACCAGCAGCAGAGAAATAGCAAGGAAGCAGCACAGTCCCCACACCCTGTGCACTGGTGGATGCCCTACCAGAATCAGAGAAAAAGCAAGGAAGCCCAGCAACCCCCAACCTTCATACACTGGGGAGGCCCTACCAGTGGGGGAGATGCAGCAAAGAAGCTATGCAGCCCACTTGTGCGTTGGCAGAGGATCTGCCGGCTGGGGAGAAAGAGCAAGGAAGCCTTGCATCATCCCTGTGTGCCGGAGTAGGCCCTGTCAGCCGGGGAGAGGCAGCAAGGAAGCTGTGCAGCCTCCCCGTGTGCCAGCAGAGGCCTCGTCAGCTGGAGGGAAGCAGTAAAAAAGCTGTGCAGCCTCCCTGTGTGCTGGTAGAGGCCCTCTTAACTGGGGAGAACCGCTAAGGAAGCCGCCTCCCCCTCCCACCTCCCACCTAAGCCTCCCTCCACCCAAGCACCAAAATGTGACACAGGCTGAGATGATAATAATTGAAGTAAAGAAGCAACCTGACGTTTAAATTGTTTGATTGACTTTGCAAGCCTGGGTCCAGTAGACTGAGCAACTACTTAGAGGATAAGATTATGCAATATATTAATGATTGTGAATTTCCTACTGTCCTATTACTGTTTACTGTTCTGTTTTAATCCCTCTAGAATAAAAAAGTGTATGCAATAAATTCTATAAGACATAAAGATTAAAAGTAAAATGTTATAATCTCTTGTTTAAATTGGTTGGCCTTCTATCTTTTCTCTTGCATTTATATATTCTATTTTGACCTCTTCAAAATAAAATATCTATATGCTAATTTGCTTTATTATATGTATTTTCATCTCTTTCTTACTTTGTCTTTAACATATAGGTAAATGTATATTATTATCTCCTGTATATAGATGAGGAAAGAGGCTTAGAGAAACTATCCCAAAGTAAAAGTAGTTAGTCTATTTTCAAGTTACATGCCATGAAGATCATGGCATTGAGGGCAAAAAAAAATCATATCACACTTATTGATGTTCACACATGCCTAATCATCGACTTTAGAAGGTTTGTTATGAGTATAGAATATAGCATTTTTCAGGGCAAACATACACATATATGAATACATACACTCATAAGTACCTGGTAGAAAATGTGATGAACCAAAATTTTAGCCAATTATTTCTGTCATTATTAAGGAGAACGGTGACAAACAGGAATTAGATTATAATCAATCTGCCTTCTCTGACCCAAGTCACCCTGGGGTGAGGTGAAAAAATCATGTTTTTTAGATGAAAAACTCCTATACACCATTTAGAGATTGCTAAATGATGTGAGTATAATGAATAAGAATACAGTTGTTGATGCCTTTCTTTAATTACCATCTACATGCATCTAGGGCAGCTTGAGATTTTTAGTTTTACTTTTACTGTCTCTAAATAGATCCATGAATGACATAAATTAAAAATAATCTCGTCCTATGTCTTTTCATTTTTACATAGTTATTAGCACTGTATATGTACCTCAGCAACAATCTGACTGAAATCATAAGAAAACTCATTTATTTGAAAAATGGTCTTTTAATTACCTAGCTGAAGGAGTGCTAGATTTTGAATGATATCTATTAAGTGTGGTGAGTCATTGGCTCTGGATATCTAAAACCTTGGTCAGGACTCAAAACATTTTTACTAGGTAACTTTCATTGTAGACAATGAAAATATGAATTATTAAGGATGCAAATCAGGATGGAAACAAATTAAAGCTGTCTGGCATTCCTCTCTTCTCTCAAATGATTAGAGTACAGAAACATGACACAACTGACATTTGCAACTACTCTTAAAATGTAAACTCTTAAAATGTAAAATGTACAATGTTGTACATTTGTGCAAGGCAGAATAAGAATGATCCATGAAAACCTGAGTGTGTGTCTTCACTGGGAACAGTTGATGAATTGACCTGCAAAGAGGTGAGTTCCTCAATAAAATTTATGGTGTGCTCCCTTGCTCTTTTGCCCTCCATGTTTCCTATGAGTAGAATACGAAACATCTAGATAAGGTAAATGAATATATGCAAGGTGATATATTAGTTGGACTTAGAAGTTTGAGTTGACAGTGATTATATGCTGGAGATCCAGAAATTCCAGTAACTGCTCTGTACATTAACTTATAATTCACAGAATAGAGGGATTAAAAAGCAACACCACCCCAGTATCTAAAGCCTGGAACCTACCTGCGAGTTGTTGGTACACGACTGAGTCGGGAAGCTGAGGAAACTGGAGCTTCAAAACACCGCTAAAGGTGTTCTTTCATCTCCTTTTATTCTACCTGAGCTGCAAGCCTATTGGAGGATGCTGCTCACAGTCACATTAGGTCCTCCCCAGTCAGGTTGGAGAATACATACCAATCATATCGGATGCATGTGATAGGCAGATTGAGAAGTGGGCTTTGCTAATCTGCTAGATATTGTTAAATGCAGTCAAGCAGACTTGTCATGATTAGCAGTCACAGTGCATGCCAGTTCGATTTTGCAACCAAGCACATATCCTTAAACCATATATGATTTTCAAGCACAGATAATAAGTTTATAATTGCACCTCACGTAATAATGGTATTCTGCACTGAACTTACAGCTCATTTACTCCTTCCCCCTGAGAAGGCAAACTTCCTTTAGGTGATGCTTATACTTCTTTTGACATCACCTAACTTATAAAAAGTAGATTTAATAACATTTAACTTCTGGCACTGTCAGTCATAAACACATTACATAGTGTAGAAATACAACTAAAGGTCCCCATAAGGTTCCATATGCTTTCAGGAGACATCTTAGCTGCTCCTGATTCTCTGCACTGAGGGTTAATCCATACTTTCATCCTAAAGAATCTGGACAAGTTCTCACTCTGCCTGGCTTAGGTTCTTGTAGCTTCACATTGACCTTAATAACAGGCCACGGTAATACTAGATGTCGAGAAAAATCCCTGCGTTTGAACCGCACTCATTCTTACCTTCACTGAGGGGCACTAATCCAAGATCTCTTTGATATTCAGTCACCATCATTAGCACAGTAACTCCCTATGCTGGTTGTTGACTCAGATGCATGAGGGCCCCAGCATGGCCAGGAGCAAGGCATTTCAGTGGGATCCTTGTTGTTTTTGTATATGGAAACTTTTCCACTTGTGAAACTGATTTCTATTTTAGCAGAGAATAAAGCCACAAAAACAGAGAGCAAATCTATCACTAGTGGGTGCTTCAGAATGTTAGTCGGTGATGACATTCCCATTTTCACACACTGATTCTTGTAACAAGAAAGCCTGCCTATGTGAGAAATAGTTCCAGATGTAGATACTGGTTAAGAGCTTATGCAGCCTTACGTGTAACTTTGTCCAGCCTTGCAAGGTATTACTGCATAATAGTACTGTGATTGCACCTTCAAAAGACACTTTCATCATTGTATCAATCCACCGGCATTTAGATGGTGGGGAATGTGTCAAGACCAGGGAACTGCAAGTGAATGAGCTCACTACCTTTCTCCCTTAACCTTGAAAAGCATTCCTTGGCAAGAAGCAATTTTGTGTGGAAGAATCTTATTGCAAACAAAGCGTTATGGAAGCTGATGGAGGCTAGTTCTGGAGCAAAGACTATATGCAGGAAAGAAAGATTCATACTAAGTATCAGTGTGCATTTCAGTGAAAACAAACAGCTGTCACTTCCATGATGAACACCGTCAAATACATGCAACTTGTCATCAGGGCTCAGGCTGATCACCGCAGGAAATGGTGTCACACCAGTGGTCAGTGTTGCTCCTTTTTTTTTTTTCCTGGAAAGTCAGGCACTCAGCAGTGACTGTAGCCAGTCAAAGTTGGGGAGTTTAAGTCAATGATCCTGAGCTCATTCATAACCTTTGGCTCTGTAACCATGACCACTTCATTCCTGAGTCCTTTCAGGCAGGGATAGGGTTGTCTGAAAAGGGCAATTGAATACTATCAACAGTGTGAGATTGTCTATATCTTGTTTACTGAAGCTTTTCTCTTCTGAAATTACCTTATCATGGCTGCTGAAGTGTAACACTAATATTTTGACATACTTCAATCATAAGGAGATGTCTACCCTAATAATTCTTCCCCAAAATGTGTTTGTCTCCAGTTTCAATGATCTTTCAAGCTGCTGACCCTTCAGCCAGAACGCTGGCTACAGCAAATGGATTGCTATAGAGTCATACTTCTATACCATCACACATCTGGACATTTATTCTCCCAAGCAACATGTTTGAGAGGTACACTGCCCAAGGTTCTGCCCACAGTGAAGATTTCTCTTCATCATTATCCTCCACTTATGTCCAGCAAAGGGACTGTAGTCATGTAGACATGCTGCTTGGTTGAATAAATGTCCTGATGTGCACATTTAGATGAGGCCCACACAATGTCTGTGCATCTGGTCCTCTCTCCCTCTGTCAACATATCACAGGGCACAGTATGTGAGACCATAGGTACACACTGGGGGATAGAAAACAATAAAACTTGAGTGAGAATCATGACATTTTGGGCACTACTTCATGTATCACACTTGTAACTTCTGAAATGGCTCAACCCAGTTGCATATATACAATTTCTATTCAATGATGGCATATCATACTGTACGACTTGGTGTGTCTGATCACACCCAGTTCATGATGAGCATCTCAAGGTTCATGAAACACAGTGTCCTGTTACATAGTGCTCAGGTTCCACTAAGAACCAGTAGTGGTCAAGCAGCTGCTTTTCAAGGAGAGTGGTTGTCAGCAGATGATGGCAGAACTTTGCTCCCAAATCCAAACATAAATCCTAAAATGTTGTTTTGTAATGTTATGAAATATTTTATTATTTGTATTCTCCTTCAATGGATTTTAACAGAGTTCACAATGATTACACTAAAACCATTTTACTTATATAGCAAGTCAATAATACAAGTTTATGTGTTGTCTTATTTTTATGGAAATGGTTATATGAGAGGAAACTTCATGATTCTGAATGAAAGAATATGCATATTTTTAAAAAAACAAATTTAGGTCATGGTTACTATGTTCAATTGCATTATATGTACTGCAAATCATTATGCAAGCAAAGAAATACTAAAATGTGTTTACAGTTCATTTCTGATTTCAGCGACTGTACCTATTAGATTGTAACAACATATTGAATTTATTCCAAAATGCAATGACTATGATAGTTCATAATTGCAAAAATTCCTAATTCCTTCATATTACATTTTCTCATGAATATCCCCAATCCAGTTATGGCTAACAACTTCCTGATCCTATGGCACAATCATGAAATCAGGTAGTTCAAATATACATTAGCAACAGCACCTTTCTGCACAGGATTGACCTGATAGTACATTTAATGTATTCTGTGAATCTCAGTTAAAAGAGACTACATACACTCTTTTAATTACCAATTTCTGCAAAATAAAAAGGCAAAACAACAAAAGATCAAACCAAACTTTAGTAATTTAAAACCACAACAATCAATTTGTTACCCTCTCTCACAATTCCTGCTTGGGGTGTTCTAAAAATATCTGCACATTTCCTCCCAGGACTGTCTGGTAGCTGATGGTGACTGTCAGCTGGCACCTCTAGAATGTTCTGGGCTGCACCACAGAATGGAAGGAAGGTTCCAAATGTAACAAAACCAAGAAATTTATCCAGCAACACTGCTGATGTTTATGAGCTGATCCTAGGTAACCAGCATCTGTTCCTCTATGGTCCTCAGCCTGTCCATATTTATAAAAGAGAAAGGACCCAGCTTCTCACTGGAAGTGGTGTCAACATCACACCAGGAAGAGATGCATGGAATGAATAGTCTGCTGTGTTCCTCTTGGAGAACAGGTGCTGCAATGGCCATTCCTTTGTTACTATGTTTCCAGTTCCTTTGCTACTATGTTTCTCTTTTTAAGATTCATGCAAATGATTCTGATGTCTGCTCCCTAATTAATGTCTTTCATTTAAACAACTGTACATCTCCTCATACCATACTTACAAGGAGCCAATTTGTGACAGATTCCACAATTGGACCCTGCCAAAAAAGCTGTTTCTAAAAGTATTTACTGTAACTATAGATACAAGTCTACCAAAGAATAGAGTATCAAATTATTTTTTGTTTCAGAATCTAGGAGTCAACATATTCTTAATGAACTAAGAAACACATTTTGCACTTTACAAGCCAGAAACCAAAAATCAAAAGTATTCGGTATGTACCAAATTTTTATTTCATTTTTTAAATGGATCTACGTGTTGGATATCTGTCTCTCCATCTACATGGGAGACTACAATATTTCAAATTTAATGCTGTCAACTTAATCTGAGAAATGTTTTGATGAGCTTTTCCTAAGATTGGTAAAAAAAGGTAAAGCTACAAATCTAGTCTGGAATTAAATGCATGCATATTCAGAATAGGAGGAAAATTGTTTAAAACATATAATTTATTTTTTTCCTTTTGGATGAGCCTCAGTAAGGCCATAGATAAGATTGCTTGTTTCTTTGTATTTCAAAAATGTACAGTTAAGAGCCGGGCGTGGTGGCGCACACCTTTAATCCCACCACTCGGGAGGCTGAGGTAGGCGGAGCGTTGTGAGTTCGAGGCCGGCTTAGGCTACAACGCCAGTACAAGGCCGGCCTGAGCTACATAGTGCGACCCTGCCTCAAAATACCAGGGCCGGGAGTTTGGCTCAGTGCCTTAAGCGCCTGCCCTGGCAGGTGCAAGGTTGTGAGTTCAATCCCGGTGCCGAGAAAAAAAAAATGTACAGTTGTTATTCTGTCTTTAGTTACTACTCTCATCTTTATATTTTTAGTTCTTTCTTTTCCTTATTGTTCTTTTATCTTTTAACTGTCTATCTGTAAACCCTTTCCTTTTTGTTTTATTTTTTTCCAAAATTACTAGTGTATTTCAAATTATTTGTGTGTGTTACTTTACCTTAAGAGTATTATCTTGGAGAACTGTATATTATCTTTTCTTCAATTTTTCTTCAACTACTTACATCAAAGCTGCTTATGAACATTTACTCTACTGTTTCAAATTTCATTATAATATCTCACTGAATATCTTACATTCTACTCATCCAGGATTCAGATTTCATTTGATCATAATCCCAGAATAAATATTGTGATAAATATTTTAATAAATACATTTGTGGTAAAAGGGCACATTAAATGATCTTCAGAATTAAATGCTTTCAGAGGTCTAATATTCATCACAACTAAATCAGTTCTCACATCGTTCCTTGAACTAACATAATTTCCATCATACATTAGAGTGATTCCACACATTGAATATACCAAAAAGATAAAATTGCAACAGAGCTTTACCTGCTGATTATTCTTTACATACTAAATTTATCAATGTCCTCAGATATGGTTCAGGAGACCGCTGTTATCTTAAAATGAATATGATGGTGTAAGAGATAGTACAGTTTCTTAGTGTTTCTCTGTATACTCCTAACACTCCACACATCAGTTCACACTGATAATGTTCTATCTCTAGAAACTGTAGAAGCTTCAAAGTCATACAGGTTCATGTCCTCCCCTTGTTACTATCATGTGCACCAGCAACTCACAACAAGGCTACAGTTACGCTTTAAACAACAAGATGTACTGAATAGAATTAAATGAGAAAATAGCACTATATATTTGTCATATCTGTTATTTTCTGCTTTTTCAAGAGGTTCAGCTGTGTTTTTGATGCCAATTCCCAGTATAGTACAAACATTTCTTTAGCACTTTCTGTATAACAGGATTGATAATGACAAATATGTGTTTGGTGCTGTGGGTGCCACTGCAGCCAGAATTAACTCGATTGATCTGGATAGCTATTGGCCCTGATGGTCCAGGACTAAGACTGACTGGGGGTCACGGAGAGAGCTGAGGAACGGTGCCAAGTAACCTGGGACTGGGCTAGGTGAGCAGTTTCTCATCTCTGACAAACTGAGGAGGTGGGATTTTCCAATAGACTCAGAGCCCAGGAACCAGCTACACCTGGAAGATATCTCAGGGAAGTGCTCATCACCTGAAAGTCCTTAATACCACCATTAAAGCAACCCACTGCAGGCAACTAACAGGTATCACTTTAGGAATTAAACTAAAAAAGAAAAGAAATGAGAAGACACTTAAACAGGACACAACCCCAGACAACCAGTTCACCAAAAGCAAACACAGGGGACAGTGAGGCTGGAAAATCCAAAAGCCCCCTACCAGATCTCTCCAAAATGGTAGCAAAGCAATTGAATGAGGCTCTGGAAAAAATGAAATCAGAAATAATTTCTCAATAACCACAGAGATTACCAAAATACACACCATGTTTAGTGATGTTAGAGCAGACACAGACAAAAAAGTAAACAAACTTAAGCAAATTATGGAGTACAACATAGGAAGCAAATGGATTCCATAAAGCAGATTCGAGCAGATATTCAGGAGAATAAAAATGCCATAGAAAGTATTAGAAGCAGATTAGGCCAATGTGAAGACAGAATCTCAGATATTGAAGGTAGGCTTGCGGTTAGTGACAAGGAAAAGAAAGATTTCTCAAAACTAGCAAAGGAATATGAGAAATCAACCCAGTAGCTGCTTGATGAGACAAAGAAAAATAACTTAAAATTAATTGGAGTCAGTGAACAAGCAGGAGATATTACAAACGACATTAAAAACATCCTTACAGACATCGTGTCAGAAAACTTTCCTGGTAGAGAAAAAGAATTTGACATACAAATAAGTGAGGCAGGACTACAATTAGCAATGATAAAAAAATCTACTTCCAAGCATATCATAGCCAAGATTCCAGAAATTCAACACAAGAATAAAATTTTGAAAGTTGTTAGGGAAAAGAAACAAATCACCTATAAAGGAAAGTCCATCAGAATCACAGAGGACTTCTCAGCACCAATTCTCAAGTCAAGGAGAGCTTGGAGTGAAGTACTCCAAGTTCTAAAAGAAAAAAACTTTCAACCCAGATTGATGTGTCCTGCAAAACTATCTTTCAAAATAGAGGGAGAAACAAAATACTTCCACGATAAGAAACATTTGAGGAAATTCACAACCACTAAACCAGCACTCCAAAATGTTCTGAAGGACATTTTAGAAAGGGATGATGAGTACTACAGCTCCATGAACCCCAATAGAAGGAATCCACCAGGAAAGGCAAACAATTAGAGGGACGGGAAAAAGGAAAAAAGGGTGGGGGGGAACAATAGGAAAACAACATGATAAGGATAAGTCAATACATATCAGTTTTCACCATCAATGTTAATGGTCTCAATTCACCAGTCAAAAGACATAGACTGACAGAATGGATCAAGAAGCAAGATCTAGCAATATGCTCTATACAAGAAACACATTTAATTCAAAAAGATACCCATAAACTAAAGTCAAAGGATGGAAAACAATACTCCATGCAACAGGAGTTTAGAAAAAAGCAGGGGTACCTATTCTACTTGCAGGTAAAGTTAATTTTAAGCCAAGACTGATTAAGAGAGACAAAGAAGGTCACTATATCTTGGTAAAGGGAACAATCCAAAAGGAAGAGATAAGAATCATAAATATTTATGCAACAAATACTAGTGCACCCAGTTATATAAAACAATTAGTAATGCACATGAAAAATCAAATAAGCCTTAATACAATTGCATTAGGAGACCTCAATACCCCTCTGTCACAAAAAGACAGATCAACTAGGCAAAAGATGAATAATGAAATATTAGAATTAAATAAAATTTTTGAGCAAACAAACTTAGTAGATGTCTCTAGAGTCATCCACCTGCATCACAATACACATTCTTTTCAGTGGCACATGGGACATTCCCGAAAATAGACAATATACTGGTTCATAGAATATGCTTCAGTAAATATAAAGGAATTGAAATTATCACATGCATACTATCAGACCACAGTGCAATGAAATTGGAAATCCATGCCATAGGAAACCACAAGAACTTCATCAACACGTGGAAATTAAATAGCACCCTACTGAACAATCAATGAGTCACAGATGAAATTAAAGAAGAAATTAGACCATTTTTATAGTTGAACGACTATGACAATACAACATACCAGAACTTGTGGGACACAATGAAAGCAGTCTTAAGAGGCAAATTCATAGCAGTAAATACCCACATCACGAAAACAGAACAAGCTCATATAAACAACTTAATGTTGAACCTTATACTTCTAGAAAAAGAAGAGCAGACTAAACCAAAAGCTCATACAAAGGAGGAAATTATAAGGATCAGAGCATAAATTAACACACTGTAGACTAAAAAACAAAAACACAAAGGATCAATGAATTGAAGAGTTGGTTCTTCGAAAGATTAAATAAAATTGATAAACCCTTAGCCAACCTTAACAAAAAAAGGAAAGAAAGGACTCAAATCCATGCAATTAAGAATGAAAAGAGTGAAATCACAACAGACACTGTCAAAATCCAAAAAATTATCTATACCTACTTTGAAAACTTGTATTCTAATAAGATGGAAAATATAGAAGAAATGGACAGATTCTTAGATACGTATGAATTACCAAAGTTGAATCAAGATGATATGACTGTAGGCCTGGGACCTGCCCGGGCCTGCCCCGCAGGCATAGCTGTTCAGCCGAGCTTGTGGACAGAACCAGGGTCGGGTCCGCGTCCCACGCGGTGCCCAGCACAGCTCCCTGGGACCGGGAGGCCTTGGCCCCCACCCAGTAAAGGAGGAGACTCCACCTGCATGCCCCAGGAGGCCGCCCTTCCTTGCTGCGCATGGTACCCAGCCTATTGGGTCCCACAATCCTGCACGCTGCGAACCTCAGGGAAATGCTGGCCAGCTGCGCAGGACACAGAGGTACGCAGCCCAGCCCAAATCAGCCCAGGAACCCAGAGCTGCTCACCGGGGAATTGAGCATCATAGCTGCAGGGACCTGGAGAGCTTGGGCCCCCCCCACCAGAGTGCAGAGCGCACGGCAGCTCCATTCTTCAGCCGCACGGCTCGGCTCGAGAGTGTGCCATCCCACAGCTCCTGTGCAGACCGCGCCACCCAGCAGGGTTGCTCCCGGCACTATAGGCCTGGGACCTGCCCGGGCCTGCCCTGCAGGCATAGCTGTTGGGCCGAGCTTGCGGACAGAACCAGGGTCGGGTCCGCGTCCCGCGCGGTGCCCTGCACAGCTCCCTGGGACCGGGAGGCCTTGGCCCCCACCCAGTAAAGGAGGAGACTCCACCTGCACGCCCCGGGAGGCCGCCCTTCCTTGCTGCGCACGGGACCCAGCCTACTGGGTCCCGCGATCCTGCACGCCGCAAGAATCAGTGCGAACCTCAGGGGAACGCCGGCCAGCCGCGCAGGACACAGAGGTACATAGATTCCA
>RJWM01030348.1:0-23532 GCA_004363535.1 Dasyprocta punctata
GTAGAGTCCCCAAGCACAGAGATTGGTAAAGTGATTGGGGCCTCCTCAAGGAAAGCACAAAGGCAACCCCCAGAAAGTGCACCTTTGGTGCTGGTAGCTTCAATCAAACTTTACCTTTGTTTGTGCAACATTTTGGGCCAAGATGTATCTACCCCATCCACAACTGGGGGATGGGCTGTGTTTAATCTACACAAAATTTTAGCACTGAATAGCCCTTGGAGGTGTTCTACTCACATTTCATTTTGCAATTTGAAAAACTGAGCTCAGAGGAAGGAAGACACTTGTTCAAGGTCACTATGATGGGCTGAATCATATCTTCTACGCTTTTTCCCAGAATTCATAGTTGAATACCAGAATGGGGCATTATTTGGAGATAAGATCTTTGTGAATGTAATCAAGTGAAACTGAGGACATTGAGGTGGGCTATAATCAAATATGAGTAATGACCTCTATAAAATGGGATCCCAGATGCAGACTTACACAGTAAGAGTGTCAGATGAAGATGAAGGCAGGGTACAGGGAAGGGTTGTTCTATAGACTAAGGAACACCTAAGATTGAGAGCAAGTCACCTGAAGTTGAGAGAGGGAACTACACACTCTCTTGTGAACCTCAGAAGAAACCAGTCCTACTGACATCTTGTTCTTGAACTGTTTCCTTCCAGAACTTCAACACTATAAAATTCTATTGTTTAAGCTACCTAGTTTATAATAGGACACTAGTCAAATTAGGGCCTACTCCTACAAAGAGCCTATCTCCAAATAAGGCCACACTCTAAGGATTTTGATACATGAATTTAGCAGAAGGGGCACAATTCAGCCCTAATCATAACACAGAAAATTTAAAGTGGAGAGGACAAGGACCTGTCCCAAACAGGGCTTCCTGCGCCCTGTACTCCGGTGCTTACCTGCAAGAAGAAGGCTCTATGGGCCTGCAGTTTATCTCTTTTAACTTATTTAAAGATGTGACATCGGGACTTTTTGGCCTCTTCTCATTTCCTCTGTGTCTTAGATGGAGAATTTTGGTGTTCGGGTCTCAGCCATCACCCAGACCCTGTCTCCTGCCAACACTTCCTGCTACGGGTCCTTGGCAGGGAACAGGAAGTCTCAACTCCTCCCCAGTTAGCTTCAAAGCATTTTTCTCCTACCTTTGATTTTTATTAGTTTGTGTCTTCAATGATTTTCTGTAATTACACAGTTTGCTGCATGTCTTATTTCATAATGACTAATATGAAGTACATGCATCATCAGCAAAGGGAAGCACATAACTAAATGAGAATTTAATAATTAGTAATCATTAAGGCAATTATTTTAATAAATTATGCTGAATTAAACATAACCATTTTGCTCTGGCTTTTTAAAACAAATAAACAATCAAGAGTGACAACAACAAAATGTCTGCCTAGTCTAGAACTGCAACAAAGGAAGAGAGCGAGTAGAAGTAACAAATCAAAGTCCGACAGAGTCACAGCGAGGAGTAAGGAGAGCAGAGAAGACTCAGATAAGTGTTCTAATGAATTTGGAAAATGTAGTTTATCATATATTTTATACCAATAATGGAAGTGAACATTTATAAAGAGCTTACTAAGTCCAAAGGACTTTATCTGTATTACTTTATTTAATCTCCATATCAAACTGAAGAGGCAGGGTCTTACTACTATTATTGCCATTTTACTGATGAGGAAATGAGATTTGTACAAACTCACACAGCTGGTAAGTAATGGGAGCAGAGGGTAAAACTGGGCAGCTTCACTCTAGAACCTGACTTTGTAACTTCTAGCCTCAAAGCCTTTTGCATTTCAGGTGTTAAAAAGTGGAAATTAACCATTACTTCATTAGTTCTATACTGTCATTGTCTTGAAATTCTTTTTAAAAAAAATTTTTTTTTTGAAGCACGGTCTTACTATGCAGTGCAGGCTGGACCTGAGCTCTATCCTTGCCTGGTCTCGAAAGCACAAAGACTCCCCTGCCTCAACCTCCCAAGTCGTTGGATTGCAAGAATGCACCATCATGTATGGTCTTTAATAATTCTTTAATAAAAATCCCACATTTGAATTTTGTACTGGGTCATAATAGAAACAGGTTTTGGTGCTGTAAAAAAGAGATTCAGAAATACAGTGACTTTAACATGATCCAAGTTTCTTTGTTTCTTACAAAATATCTCAGTGCCAGGTAGTTCAGACAGCAAGATAGCTTTTCCATCTTAAACATGTGGCTTCCATTTTGGGGTCCAAGAGGGCTGCCCATTCTGACTGCTTCTCTTCATCCCCAGTCCTTGTCAGAGTATAAAAACCTGCTAGTGTAAGGGTGTCTGTATTGAAGTATGTTTCAGATAAATATGAGAAACACATTCAAGCTAAATCAGAAAGAAGTTGTTGTCTTGGATATCAGAATAGCTATGACAGGAGTCAGCAAACTATAGCATATCACATGATTTATAAAGTTTTGTTGGAATGTACCCATATCCATTCATTTACGCATTGTCAGCTGAGTAGTGGTAACAACAGAGTCTGCAAAGGTCAAGTACTTATTCCCTGACCCTTTCCAGGAAGAGTTTGCTGACTCTTACACTATAAACAGCTAGAGAGGGAAGACTCACTAATTCCACCTGGGACCCCCTGGAAGCCTTCTGTCTGGAATCTGTTTTTCGCAGTGCTGGGGATGGAGCCCAGAGCCTCACACATGCAACAGGTATATGCTGTATCACTGAGCCATATAATAGCCCTGGAATCTGACAGTTGACAAGTCTCTGAGTGTGTTCATAGTTGAAGTCCAGTGGGACCTGAAAATTCCCCAAAATGATGGCAGTGTTGGTGATGGTAGCTAATAGCTTCATGTAATACTGTCCTATTCACTTAGAACATGGCAAGAGATGTAATGAGAAATGTCTTGTGTGAATGAAACCAGAGTGAGCTGATTTTGAGTCTTGTCTCAATTCCTTTCCAGCTTCCAATTGTTCTTTCTTTGTAACCTCACTACCTTTCCTGTAAGTAGGGCCACTGAATTAGTCTGCACAGTGGCATATAGGTTGAGCATCTCTAATATAAAACCTGACCTCATGTGACAGGTAGTGGTCAAAGTACAAGTGCACTGAAATAGTTACATATAATTATCTTCAGGATAAATGTATGAAGTGCGTATGAAAAATAAATAAATTCCATGTTATTAGACTTGTATCCTTTCTCTAAGTCATCTCATTACACATATGAAATGTATTAAAATCTGAAATACTTCTGGACCCAAGCATTTTGGGTAAGGGATACCCAGCTTGCAAGATACAGTATAGAAGGTCAGGTCCAATAATATCAGCACCTGAGGGGAAAGCTTTGAGGGTCATCTTCAAGGCTGGCTGGAGATGCACATAGAAGAAGGTCTGAGTCACCAACTAAACCTTCCAGTATTCTTCTTGAGCTTGATTTTTGCCCAATGACTTACATCGAGACAGTTGCATCTCACCCCAGCTCTGCTGCCAACTCACTTTGTGAACTTAGTGGCCTAGTGTCTCAGACCTCTGGGTCTGTTTTGTCACTGGTGTCATGAGGAGGTTGGTTAGTTGGCCTTTAACATAGGAGCATTCTTTGATTCCCACAATAGCCACTGCTATCTGAACTCTCTCCAAGTTTCCCTCATTCCTCAGAAAGAATACCTTTTGGTGCCTGGAAAGGGGCCAGTGAGGACCATATTTAGAGGGTGTGCTACTCCTCTGGCCCACAGTGCTCTGTTCCTCTCCATGAACACAGCAGTGGGGCCAATGATCTGACCCACACTGTCCAGACATCAAGGGATTTCAAATTGGAGGATAAAACATGGGTGCAATTTAATAGGATGAAAGAATAATGTGACGTTATTAGTAATACAGTAAAACTAAGCCTTTCTAATGCTGAGAGTGCACTGGCTATTTGAATATCCAGCATATCTATGTGCTAAGAAGGCAGTACATCATACATATCATAGTGGCTAAGAACACAGACATCTGTCAGGCTGATCTTCTGTCTCTAGTACTAATTAACTGTAGGATATAGGTTTTCACTAATCCTGATTCCTCCAAAATGCTACAAAATGAGTAAATAATACTTAACTAAACAGTGTCATTGTTGGAAATAAATTTAAAAGAATTAATTACTGCAAAAACAGGGAGACCCAGAAAGCTCAGAAACTTTTTCTGTTTGTAGTACCGCGAGCATCTCAGTAATGTCTTTTGTAATTCCCCTAGGCTGAAATAATAATAACAATAACCATCCATTCATACAACAGTTAGCTCCAAAGGATTTAATAAGTTTCTGGGACATAACAACTTAGTAGCCTTTTCAAAAAAATTGTACACATAAATTGAAAGGAAAATATTTTTATTTCATTCTTAAACAGACATAATCACAGATGTCCCTTGGTATCCATGTGGAATTGGTTCCAGGACTCCTTGGATTGCCAAGTCTGAAAATGCTCAAGTCCCTAACATAAAATAGCATAGTGTTTGTTTAGAACCTATGCATGTTCTCGCTGTGTACATCCTCCTCTATATTTTAAATCACCACTAGATAACTTATAATGCCTGATGCAATGTAAATGCTCCATAAACAATTGTTCAAATATATTGTTTAGGGAATAAAGACAACGAAAAAAGTTTGTACATATTCGGTACAGACATAGTCTATTCTTCAAATATTTTTGATCCCTGATTGATCAAATTTGGAGGTGGGTGAACTGGAGGGAGCTGAATGCAGAAACACAGAGGGCCAGCTGTACTTAGAAAGCAGTGTGTGGGCCGGCTGTGTACAACTCATACAGTGGAGAATAGAATGAATATCACCACCTTCATTTTCCATTCCACACAGACTTCCAGACTGCACTTGTGTTTTCTAAATGCCATTACTGAGACCAAAGCTATAATGTCATCAAAAGGAATAGAGCAAAATCTAATGCTGAAATTAGGAGCTACCTCAAGCTAATAGTTCACGTGTTGTACTGTAGATGTCAAGGATCCTATATTTTCCTAGAAATTTAGATTGCTTTGAGTTTGCTGTGGCACCTTGGGGAATGTTGAGTTAGGGTTTAGAAGTATTGAGAGTAAGAACACAGAAAATGTTTTCTTTTCCTCTGTCCTACCCTCCTCCTTTACTTTCTTCTTTCTCTCCCTCTCTCTCTCCCTCCTTTGTTTCTAAAAGCATCTTTCCTCCCTCTCCTTTGTTTCTAAAAGCAACTACCTACTCCTAGGGGCTACAAGAGATCTGTGTCTCCACGGTCCTGCTTTAGCTGGAGCAAGGATAGGTTTTTTCATTATTTGAAATGAAATAAAATGCAGTGAAATGAGTGGAAACCTTGCTGCTCTCCACCCTTCCTGTCCATCACTCTCCATGTCTCATTTGCTTCCCTGGACCAAGTAAATACTTCCCAGGGAGCACTGAACTGAAACTTGTACATGTTCAAGTCACAACCTGAGAGACTTGAAAAACTTGGTACAATCCCAGTTGTGAGCCTGTTTCCTTTTTAGTTTCCCCTTCCTTGACTGCACAGATAATTCTACCTCATAGTTTTAAGGTAGAGATGGTAGAGATAGAGATGGAGACAGAGATAGAGATGGAGATGGAGATGGAGATGGAGATGGAGATGGAGATGGAGATGGAGATGGAGATAGCAATATGAGAGGAAAAGAGAAATTTCACTTTCAAATAGAGCAGTGTTTCTCAAAGTAGGGTCCTCAGGCCACCTGTATTTGATTCACCTCAGGTGCTTGCTCACATGGCTTAGATCAACTGATTTTTTTCTTTACATTTCTCTAAGCTATCTCCCCTGCTAACTCTGAGTTACCCTACCAAGCTAACACTATATTGATTGATGCCCATAGTGCTCAGGACCTATTTATGTCAAGGAAAGGTAGAAAATATTTATGCTCTAGGGGGCATGGAAGACATTTTGTAAATATATGTAGGCTTTTCTATCTGCTTCACAGTTATGGTTACTATTTAAAAATGTACTATCAAAGTTAGGTGAAATAAGAACATGGCACCTTTTTTTTTTTTTTCAGAATGGAGGATTGAAAACAGGGCTTTCGCACTATGCCACATTCCTCTGTCATTTTTAATTTTTTTTTTTTTTGAGAAGGGTCTCTTTAGTCCAAGCTAAGTTTAAACTCTCAAGTCTTCTGCTTCAGTCTACCAGAATACTGGGATTACAGGTGTGTAGCACCACACTTGGCAAAGAGCAAACTTTTTCAAGATTTCAAATTTTTGAGAGAAATCAAATGAGATATGGACTCTCAAAATATTAGGCAAATTAAGGGGGGGGATTTTTTGTTTTGTTTTGTTGAGACAGGGTCTCACTGTGTAGTTCAGGCTGGCCCTAAACTTACTAGGTAGCCCAGGATGGCCTCGAACTCCCAAGGATCCCCCTACCTCAGCCTCCCAAGTGATGGGACTATAGGCATGTGTCACCATTCCTGGCTAAATTAAGGTATTTTTGACCAATTTATCTCCTGAATGGCATTCTCTCAGTCTTAAACACTATTGATAGGAATGTAAATTGGCACAACCATCATGAGAAATAGTATAGAAGTTTCTCAATAAACTAAAAACAGACACACTATACCATGTGGCAATTCCACTACTGGGTATACATTTAAAGGAGATGAAATCATTGTATCAAAGAGATAACTGCACTTCCATGTTTACCAAAACACTATTAATAATAGCCAAGATATGCAAATATCCAAAGTGTTCAAGAACAGATGAAGAAAATAGGATATATATGTGTATATTATATATATATATACAATGATATATATATGATATATATGCAATAATATATATATGATATATATGACATATGTGTATATATATAGTATATATATTGGATATATATATCATATATATATTATTGCATATATATCACATATATCATTGTGTATATATATATATATATATATATATATAATTTTCTTTTTTTGCTGAGGTACTTGTTTTTCTGTGCCTGGCTTATATATATATATATATATATATATATATATATATATATATATATACAATGCAGATTGGCAGTCTGATCACCTCTTGGGAGGATGGCAGTATGCAATGTAGCAAATATGGGGGATTCCCTTCTGTCTTGTCTTTGAGGTCCAATATTGTTCTCATCATTTTGCTTTATTCTGATTTATTTTCTTTTTTTGCTTTATTTCATATTCTGCTTTGATTGGTTTTATTCTGTTTTGTTTTTGGTTTGATTTTACTATACCTAATGGAATGGTCAACTATTGTGATGATAACAAGATATACTGTAGTAGCTATTGTTTTCCTAGTATCTTGCTATGAAGTTCTGCACCAGTTCTACTGCTTTGTTTTGATTGATTTTGTTCTGTTATGTTTTGTTAGATTTTACTATCTTTAAAATAAAATTTTATATATATATATATATATATATATATATATATATATATATAATGCAATATTCTTACTAAAAAAAATGAGATTCTGTCAATTGCAGGAACATAGATTGAACTAGAGGACATAAAATGAAATAAGCCAGGCACAGAAAAACAAGTACCTCAGGTTCTCATATGTAGGAGCTAAAAAATTTGATACCACATACGACAATAGAATAGCTATGTTTGTATATGAGAGCAGAACCTGGAAACAGTGGTTTTCAGGGGGAAAAACTATGAGATTTAGAGAAAAATATTCAAGCACTTACCATGTGTGAAGCAATACAGTACATCTAGGGCAGGGTGGGTGAAGTTATGGTGACTAGTAGGTTGGGTGTATTAAATGGATTTTCTGTTGAAAGATCATTTATACCTACTATAAAGAAAATTATGCAAAGCTTCTCACAAGCTATGTAAAGAGCGATGCTTTTTCAGTTTGGGATATTCTCTATTTGTGATAGGTTTATTGGGACATTGCTCTATCATTTGTTGAGGAGCAACTGTAAAATGACCCCAGCAAGCAAGGCCCTTTATTGTTGAGTTCTACCCCTTCTTGCAGCTCCGGAGTCTGCCTCCTCTCTCTCTGTCCCTGGATGCAGATGTACTAAACCGCAAATAGCCCTCCATTTCCACGGCTTCCACACCTGCGATTCAACCAACTGTGGGTTGAAAATGGTGTGTGTGGGAGTAGGGAATATATATATATCTGTAGTAAATATGTACAAATTTTTCCCTTGTCATTTTCTCCTAGACCATACTATGTAATGACTATTTACATGGCATTTACATTGTATTAGATATTATAAGAGATTCAGAGATGATTTAAAGTATACAGAAGGATGTGTGTAGGTTGGGTTGTATGCAAACAGTATACCATTTGACATAAGCTTTTGAGCATCCCTGGATTTTGGTGTCCAGGGGTGTCCACCCCACCTGGCATCACTTGATTTGTTGATGATAGCCATTCTTTCTGGAGTGAGTTGGAATCTCACTGTTATTTTAATTTGTATTTCTCTAATGGTCAGAGATATTGAATATTTTTTCATGTATTTGTTGATCATTAGGATTTCTTCACATGAGAAGCATCTATTCATTCCAGGCACCTATTTTTGGATTGGGTCTTTTGTTTTGGGGAGGAGTCTAATTTTTTTGAGTTCTTCAAATGTTTTGAATATTAGTCTTTTGTCTGAGGAATAGCTGGCAAAATTTTTTTTCATTTGGTAGGTTGTCTTTTCACTCTGCTGGTGGTTTCCATTGCTGTGCAAAAAGCTTTTTAATTTTGTATGACCCCATTTGTTGATTCTCTGTATTATTTCTTATGCAAATGGAGTTCTGTTCAGAAAGTTCTTGCCTATGCCCATGTCTTAAAGAGTTTACCTATTTTGTGTTCCTGCAGATTAAGGGGTCTATTTTAATATTTAAATCTTTAGTTTTAGTTTATTTTGTGTTGAAAGAGACGGGTTGAGGTTCAATCTTTGACATGTGGTTACACATTTTTCCCAGCACCACATGTTAAAGAAACTTTCTTTCAGCGAAAGTGTCTGGTCCCCTTGTCAAAGATAAGGTAGCTGAGCATGCCTGGAGTTCTTTTTGCATCCTCTGTTCTGTTCTATTGATCCACAAGTCTGTTTTTTGTCAAACAAACTGTTTTTATCACTGTAGATTTGTATCGTAACTTGAAGTCTGGGATTGTGAGGCCACCTGCCTTGCTTTGTTACTCTTTTGTGCTCTCCTGGGTCTCTTCTGGTTGCACGTGGATTTTATAAATTTTTCTCTAGTTCTGTGAGGAATGCTCGGTATTTTGATTGGAATTATGTTAAATCTGTTTAACAGTTTTGAATGTACTATAAGCCATTTTGAGTATATTGGATCCGCCTATCCTATAACAGGGGGACTTTTTTTTTTCCTATATTCTCTTCAATTTCCTTTCTCAGAATACTATAGTTTTCATTGTAGAGGTCTTTCACTTCCTTGGTTAGGTTATTTCTTAAGTAATTTTTCTTGATGGTATTGCAAAAGGTCTTGTTTCTCTAATTTTTTTCTTGGTGAGTTTATTATTGGTGTACAGGAATGCTATTCTTTTTTGAGTGTTGTATTTATATCCTCCTACATTATTAATTTTAGGAGTCTTTTGGTTGTGTTTTGGAGACCTTCTGTGTAGAGGATCATGTCATCTGTAAATGATAATTTAACTTCTTTCTTTCTTTCTTTCTTTCTTTCTTTCTTTCTTTCTTTCTTTCTTTCTTTCTTTCTTATATGTGTCCTTCTATTTCTTTCTCTTGCTTGATTGCTCTAGCTAATATTTTAAGTACAGAAGTTGTGATAGTGCACATCCTTTTTCTTTTTCCTGATTTTAGAGAGAAAGTTTTCAGCTTCTCCTCATTTAATATGACATTGGTTGTCAGTTTCTCATAAATCACTTTTACTGAATTGAGATAAACTCTTTTTCCTTTGGGGTGTTTATCGTGAATGCATGTTGCATTTTTAAAAATACTTTTTCTGCCTTATTGAGATTATTGTGTGATTTTTGTCCTTGCTTTTAGTTATATGTTGTATCACATGTACTGTTTTGTATGTGTTGAACCATCCTGGCATCCTTGGAATGAAACCTAATTGGTCATGATGCATGATCTTTTTGATGATTTGCTCCATTCTCTTTGCCAGTATCTTACTGAGGATTTTTACATCTATATTCATTTAAAAAATAGGCTGGAGTTCTTTATTTTTTTGGTTGGGTCCACTTCTGGTTTTGAAATCAGGGTAATGCTTATTTCCAGAAATGACTTTGGGATAGCTGTTTCATTTTCAATTTCATTAAAGAGTTTAAGAAGTATTGGAGTTAGATCTTCTCGAAATTCATACAGAATTTGGCAGTGAATCCATCAGAACCTGGTCTTTTCTTATTTTGTAGTGTCATTGTTCTGTTTTGGTTTGGTTTTTTTTTTTTTTTTTTTTTTTTTTTTTTTTTTTTTTTTTTTTTTTTTTTTTTTTTTTTTTTTTTTTTTTTTTTTTTTTTTTTTTTTTTTTTTTTTTTTTTTTTTTTTTTTTTTTTTTTTTTTTTTTTTTTTTTTTTTTTTTTTTTTTTTTACTTCTTCCATTTCTTTGACTGAGATTGGATTATCTAGAACTTCTGTGGTTCAGCTTTGGTAATTCACATGTATCTAAGAACCTGTCCATTTTTTCTGTATTATCTATTTTATCAAAGTACAGTTTCTCAAAATGATTACCAATGATCTTGTGGAATTTGGCAGAATCCATTGTGATTTTAACTTTTTCATTTCTAATTGAATGGATTTGGACCTTTTCTTTTTTGGTGTGTTTGCTAGAGTTTTGTCTATTTTGTTGATTCTTTCAAAGAACCAACTGATTCATTTGATTTTTGTGATATTATTTTCTTAATCCCGATTTCAATAATTTCTGCTCTGATCTTTATAGTTTCATTCCTCAAATTACCTTTGAATTTAGATTTGCATTTTCTTGCTTTGCTAGGACCTTGAGCTGCATCATTAGGTTATTTATTTGAACTTGCTCTGTTTTGTGCTGGGAGTATTCACTATTATAAACTCCCCTATTAGGACAGCTTTCATTGTGTCCCATAGGTTCTCATATGTTGTATTAGCAATATCATTTGATTCTGGGAATGTTCTAATTTTTTCCTTGATTTCTTCTGAGACCTCTTAATTATTCAAGAGGATATTATATTTTTTAACACACTTCCATGTGTTTGTATAGTTTCTATGGTTTCTTTTGCCATTGATTTCTACTTTCATTACACTCTGGTCTGATAATGTACGTGGGATAATTTTAGTCATTTTGCATTTACTTAAGCATGCTTTATTGGATGGTATATGGTCTATTTTGGAGAAAGTTCTATGTGTTGCTGAGAAGAATATGAATTCCATTTTTGTTGAGTGGAACATTCTGTGGATAGCTGTTAAGTTCATTCATTAAAGGGTGTGATTCAAATCTGATATTTCTTTGTGGGTTTTTTTGTTTTGTTTTGTTTTGTTTTGTTTTGTTTTGCCTAGTTGATCTGTGTGTTTGTTACAGTGGAGTATTGAGGTTCCCCATTAAAGTTAGGTTGGTGTTTATCTCTTTTGTCATATCCAGTAGTGGTTATTTTATGAAGCTAGGCTTGCTAGTGTTTGGTGTGTGTATGTTTATAATTGTTATCTCGTCCTGTTGAATTGTTCCCTTAACCAATACATAGTGACTTTTGTATCTTTTGATCAGTTTTGTGCTGAAATCCACTTGAACACAAGTCTGAAATTAAGATAGCTACTCATGCTTTTTCCAGGTTACCAGTGCATAGAATATTGTTCTCCATTACTTGATCTTTAATCTCTGGATTTCTTTGTGAATTAAATATGTTTCTTGTATGCTGCATATTGTTGAATTTTGGTTCTTGATTTACTCTACAAATATATGTTTTTGAGGGGGAAAGTTTGAACATTCATATTGGGAGTTACTCCTGAAAGGTATTTGACTTACTCTTCTTATTGCATTATTTTCCAATACCTGATTTTCCTATTTTTTTTTTCCTTCCATTTGGCTGCTTGACCTTCCAGGTGTATTCATTCTATTTGAGTTATTGGCATTCTTGGTTTTATTGTTCCTTTGTAGGATCCCCTTGAGAATTTTTCTCAGTGCTGGCTTGGTGGTCATGTATTTTTTGATGTGCTCTTTGTCTTGGAATTGCCTTATTGCTCCATCAATTTCAAAGCAAAGTTTTGCAAGACACATGAATTGAGAATGGAAGTTATTATCTTTTATGACTCGAAACACTTCACTCCAAACCTCTCTGGCCTTTAAGGTTTGTGTCAAGAAGTCTGCTATAATTCTACTGGGTTTATCTTTATATGTGATTTGTTGCTTTTCTCTAACAGCTTTTAAGGTTTTGTCACTGTGATGGCTTCTGGCAGTTTAAGTATAATATAGTGTGGAAAGATTCTCTTTCAGATACTGCTATGCCTCATCTAACTGCACGTTTATTTCTTCTTTACATTTGGAATTTTTCTTCCATTATTTCTGTGAACAGTTTTTTTATACCATTTTTGCTGTCTTCTGTTTTTTCTCTTATTTTAATTACTCTTAGATTAGTCTTCTTTGTGTCACCCAGCAGCTGTTGGATCCATTTTTACTTGTAGGTGTCTTTAGAGTGTTGGTTTTTGAAAGCATCATTATTTTCTAGTTCTGAAATTTTTTCTTCACATTGGTTGCTTCTGCTGCCCATATTTTAAATATAGTTTTTAGTCTCTAGGATTTCTTTTTTTGTTTATCATCTATATTTCTGATAGAAATCTTTCATGTACTCTTATTATTTGTTAAAATGGTCATTCATGTTTTGTGTTGTTTTGTTTAACTCAGCTGTCTTCTGAAAGCCCCTTGATCATTTTGGTTATTATTTCCATCATCTGTTTAGTATATCTTCTGCACCCTTGCTGAGCTCTGTTATTGTTTGAGTAATTCAGATGAGTGGCTGATGCCATCCTCTCGCTGGACTGTCTTCAGGGTGGGGATGGGAATTTGGGGAGGGATTGTGTTACATCATTTTCTAATGTTTATAATGTGTTTGTTTTGTTTTATTTTATTTTGTGATGATGTTTGTGGGCACTTATAGTGCAAAGACTTTTTGCTAGTAAAGAGATCTCTTTATTTAGTTTGTTTCTTTATTTAGTTTGTTTGGTCTTCCATTTCCATGAGCCACGAGTTGGGAGCTGGGGAGAAAGTTCAGATTGTTTTCACTCCTTTCTCCTTGTTGTGCTCTGTCTCACTGATTTCTCTGTAGCTTTCAATTTTCCTGTCAGTTCCTTCCTGATTCCTGTAGATCTTCTTCTCTTCCTTCTCCAGGTTATTATTTTCCAGTATCTCAATTCCAAACCTCAGAATAACTGAGGTGTTACTGCTCACCGCTCCACATTTCTCTTCCAGAATTTTATAACTTTTGTCATACAGGTATTTTATTTTCTTGTTTAGATTAATTCTTAAGTGTTTCATTTTCCTTGGTGCTATTGTGAGTGATAAAGTTTTTCTAATTTCCTTCTTGATGAGTTAATTATTGTTGTACAGGAATGCTGTTTATTTTTGTGTGTTCATTTTTACCTATCCAGGTAAATTTGCTGAATTTAGTTATTAATTTAGGAATCTTTTGGTGAAGGTTTTTTAAAATCTTTATGAAGCATCATGTCACCTACAAATATGATAATTTGACTTCTTCCTTTCCTATATGTATCCCTTTCACTTCCTTCTCTTGCCTATCTGTTATAACTAATGTTTTGAGCACCATGTTGAACAGGAGTGATGATAGTGGACATTCTTGTCTTGTTTCTGCTTTTAGAGGGAATAACTTTCAGTTTTACCCTATTTAACATATTGTTGGCAGTAAACTTATCATAAATGACTTTTATCAAATTGAGATAAAGTCCTACTATACTTATACTGTGCAGGGTTTTTTTCATGAATGTATATTGGATTTTGTCAAAAGCTTTTTCTCTATCTATTGAGATGTTCATGCAATTTTTGCCCATGCTTCTGTTATGTGGTGTATCATATTTACTGATTTGCTTATGTTGAACCATTCCTGAATTCCTAGAAGAAATCCTATTTTCTCATGCTATGTGATCTTTTTTGACGATTTGTTGAATTTTACTTACTAACATCCTGTTGAATATTTTTTGCATCTATGCTCAATGAAGAGTTGGCCTCTAGTATTCTTTTTTTTTTTTTTTTTTTAATCCGACACCGGAATGAAACTCACAAGCTCGCGCCTGCCAGACAGGCACTTAAGCCACTTAGCCAAAATCCCAGCCCTAGTTTTTTGAGGCAGGGTCGCACTATGTAGCTCAGGCTGGCCTTGCACTTGCGTTGTAGCCCAAGCCGGCCTCGAACTCACAAGGCTCCTCCTACCTCAGGCTCCCGAGTGCTGGGATTAAAGGCGTGTGCCGCCACGCCCGGCTTTGTAGTATTCTTTCTCCATTTGAATCCTAGTCTAGTTTTGGAATCAGAGTGATTTTGGCTTCTGGGAGTAAGTTTGGAAACACCACTTGACTTTCAATTTCATTGAAAAGTCTGAAGAGAGTTGACATTAGATGTTCCTTAAAGTTCTTTTAGAATTCATAGGTGAATCTATCAGGTCTTAGTTGGTAGGTTTCTTATTACTGCCTCAATTTTATCACCTGTTATTTGATTGTTTTTAGCTTTTATGACTTCTTTGAGTCCTATTTTGGTAGTTCATATGCATCTAGGATATTATTGGGGTTTTGTTTTGTTTTCTTTTCTTTTTCTTTTTTCTGAAGCACTGGTCTTCATGTATCTTTTTAAATGTTTCTGGAATGCCCTATTTCTCCATCAGTTTTGAAAAATCATGTGCAGACTATTGTAGTCTGGGTTGCATATTATTTTCTTTTAAAGCTCGAACGCTCCACTCCAAGCTTTAAAGTTTGCGTTAAAACTCTGCCATAATCTTAATGCACTTACCTTGTAAGTTAATTTTCCTCATCTCTGATACATTTCAGTGTTTGATATTTGCATTGAATTTCGACCATAATGGGTTGGGGGATGGTTTTTTTGCACTGTAGTTATTTGGTGTTCTATAAGCCTCACTTACCTGTTTGCTGACTTCTTTCCCCATACTTAAAAAGTTTTCTGCCATGATTTCTGTAAACAAACTTTTTATTTGTCCTGTTCTCTAATTTATTTCTAACTCCAATTATCTTTAGGTTAGTCTTCATAGTGTCATCTAGTAGCTGTTGGGTGGGTTTTTCTTGCTGTCTTATCATTTTTAAGGCTTATCTGAGTAAATCACAATCTGTTTCTATTTTCCCCTCAACTTGTGAAATCCTATCTTCACATGGGCATTTCTGCTTTTTATAAATTCAGTGGGATTCTTTTTCTCCAGGATTTGTATTTGGTGCCTTTTTCTTGAAGTCCATTTCTTTGATAAATTTTTCTTCATATTTTGATCTGTTTTGGTCAGGATTCTAATTCTTTTATTAGCTTCTTTCATAAGCACATTGACCAATTTGTTTACTATCACTCCTATCTTTTGAATTTGCCAAGTTTCCTTACTTACTTTTTAATCATTTCATACAATTTGTGTTACTGTTTATACCTAGATGTCCCCCAAAGTCTTACACACTCACAGGTGGGACTTTGGGAGGTGACTGGATCATGGGTGCATCTTACTCACCAATAGATCAAACCACTGATGAGTTTACAGCTAAATGTGATGTCGGGAGCTAAAGCCTGGTTGAAGGAGGTGGGCCATTGAGAGTGTGGCCTAGTAAGGTTTATCTCCCATCTTCCTCCCTTGATTTCCACTGCCATGCCATGAACTGTTCCTCCTCTGCCATGCCCCTCTGTCTTGGAGCCAGCTGACCATGAATTGAAAGCTGTACAAATTGTGAGCCAAAATAAACCTTCCCTCATTCATGTGAGAGTGTAGGGTACTGTGTTCCAGCAATTAGCCAGTAACTAAGATGGCTTGGCTGTCTGGTATTTGTTTTCCTCTGCACTGGTGTCCCTTTGGTCTGCTTTGAAACAGTTGGGAGTCTCTGGATGCTTTTTGTTGCCTTGTTTTTTCTTGTTTCTGTGTTGTGTGTGTGTGTGTGTGTGTGTGTGTGTGTGTGTGCTGAAAGCACAAGTCAAATAGAGCAAAGGGAATTTGTTGTTAAGACACTCTCTTTAGGCAGGTTGTTTTCTACTGATGTGTTCTTGGCTGTATCTGTCAAGAGCTATTGTTCACTACTTTGATCTATTCAATGTAATTGAATTGGGCACTATCAAGCTTATTATTTGCTACTGTTACTGTTGTGGCCCAACTGCCTTCTCAACCCTAATCTTTGTTTTCCTTTCTATTGAGACAAGTTCTCACTAAGTAGCTAAATTGCCCAGTCTGGGCTTGAACTTTCAATTCTCCTGTGTCAGCCTCTCAAATTACTGAAATTACAAGTATGTGCTGCCATATTTAAGAAGGCATCTCTTCTAATAATACCACATGATTGTGTGGACCAGTGTGTTTCACTGGTTTGTAGCTTAGAAAGTGGAAATGGGGGTATATTGTCATGGTGACACCACTGGCAGCAGGGAGAGAACAAGAATATAAAGGACCCCTCATCCTCTGAATTTGGCTCTAGAGCCGATTTACATTGAGACAAACATGTAACTCAGTTCCTCTGTTCAGTATTTACTGAGAACTGAAAGGATTTTGAGAGAACTCTCATGAACTTCCCTTCAACTTCATACTAAGCTCAAAACTCATCAGTTGAAACAAGCAAGAGAAATAAAATTTTAATACTCTTTTCAATGCAGCAAATATTTATGAGTTTATCACATCTTTGCAATTGGGCAACTGTCTTGGCCCATGGTTTGGAGATTTTCTAGCAAATCCATCTTGCTAAGTCTTTGATAGGGCCTGAGATCTTCTCAAAACATTACTGTCAAGGAAGGCATAGGGCGATAAGAGTCTCTGGCCTTGGAAATGCTGAGGCACGTGGCTTCAACCTACTGTCTTTTCTTTGCTGAATGTCTCATGTTCTTACATTTCAAGCTTGAAACACTTCCACTGTCAATTTTAAAAACTCATATTATTAAAAATAAACAACGAATTCTGTTTGTTTTTATAATTTTATTAAGACCCAAGTGACAGCTAATAAACTACATATATTTTAAATTGTAATTGGTGAGTTTTGACAGATATATACCACACCTACAAAATCATCAAAATCAAAGTTGTGCCCTTGTCTATCACCACTGAAAACTTCTTCATATCCCTTTATTATCCACCCCACGCCTTTCTCCCACTCATACACTGTTGCTGATCTACTTCTTACCACTGCAGATTCATTTTCATTTTTAAAAATGGCGATTTCCATTCTAATTTAAAACTTTCTTAGCAGTTGCAAAGAAAGCAATAGAAATCAGCAGAGGGTGGCACACTTTTTAAGCCAGAGCTCTTCCTTTCTTGGGGAGCAGTAAGATCATCCGTCTGTTCCTCTTGATGAGACCAAAATTTATGTGGCATCCTTGGGCAGTAGGAAAAGTCAGACAGTGGAACTGCTTTGATTTCTGCCACCAAATAATCTTTTATGAACATGGAGACCCTCGAATTTAAGCCACATATTGGACTTAATAATTGAGTTTGGTTACCTTGGTTACCTTCAAAATTATGTTTTGGACTCATTTTTAGATCCTGGGTAAATTTGAAGGAATGGAAGCAGATTTTCTATTTGGAAGAATAAGCAATAAATTTTAGGTGGGATAGATCCTTCTTGACTGGGTTTTTTCTTTTATAGTTTAATACTCATAATCTTTACATTTGACTTCAGAATCTTGCCAGGAACTTAAGCAGGGAGGCTTATCCTAAAATCCTCTGGCACCTGGCAGTGGAGCAATTTGCAGGGAATTTACAGCTATGTATTTGCATGATGTTCACATGGAAAATAAGGTGTTGACTGTTGACACAGTTACTTGGCAAAGGTGATTGAACAACTCATTTCTTTCCAAGCATTTCTCAGGAGTCTTGGACCCCAAGGATGGGCTATGACCTGCCAAATGCCAATCAGATTTGTAACTAGGTTCTACCAAGTTTAGCTTTTAAAACTGTGCATAATGCACATATGCACAGCTATTTCTTCAGTGTTACCCAGGGACACAACATCACATGGTGCTTTAGAAGAGCACACAAACCATCACCAAAGACTCAGAGTCCACGCTAGCAGGATGTTTTCTAACTTGGTCCTGTTAGGATACCAACAGTGTCAGCAATGGCTGTTATGACAGCCAGAATGCCCCCAGGAGCAGGTGTGGTACTAAATCCTTTCATTTGTATAGTCTTGTTATATGCTTATGACAATTCTAGAAGATAAAATATCCCATTATTTTCATTTTGCAGCAAAGGAAATTGAGTCTTTCTGAAATTAATTGCCTATGTTCACTTTGACACAAGTGGAGGAGGTATGATTGAAAGCTAGGTCTGTTTGCTGGGATGGTGACCTCTGGAGAGGTCTAGCTGTAGTGTACCATCAGCAGATAGGCAGCAGATATCAGCGAAGTCCCTCCCCCTCAGATGTCTTCAGTGGGTGCCTGCTACCCTTGTCTGAGGATGTGCTGAGATGGGGGCTACCTGGGCCGCTCAGACTTAACTCAGGAGTTTGCTGCCCCTGCACACCCTATCCTCTCCTCCACTGGCCCTATATTCACCACCTTTGACCCTGATCCTGGCCCCTTCCCTTTAAGCAGGACAACCCTGTGGGGCTGTTCTCACTCCCATGCACCTCCTAGGATCAGTTTATGGCTAGACCTTTCTGGAAACCAGGTGTTTACTTATCCTGTTTCCCTGCCATTTCCCAGCAGGGTCCTCCTCTGCTCTTTCCTAGGTTTCCTGAGAGGATGCTCCCTTGATAATGGACTTTTCTTTGCTTCCAAGGAAGGGCATGAAGAGAGAGGCAGGGACAGGTTTAGAATGAGGGGAAGTAAGGAAGGGCAACTCTCTGGATTCTTTTCTCTCCTTGCCGATTCAGGAACTCAAGAGCATGGTTGCACGGTTGGCTTACAGAGTGCAGGAGGTAGAGCCATGGGGACTGTCAGAGGCAGGTACAGGGCTCAAATTTCAGCTCAGAGTAAATCAGGGTTGACACTCAAAGCATTTGCCTTGCAGAGATGTGACACGCGTGGTAGATAATTCATTCAAGAAAAGTATTTAAGCACAGGTCCAGTTGCATGTAACTCACTGAGTCAGTGAGTGGTATTCAGGATTCCTATAGAGGAAAAAATGCTTTCCATCACCCAGCCTCAAGCACTAGGTAGAGTCAATGAAATCATTACACTTCTGTGGGACAGAGAATGCGATAGATCCTAATTAAGTCATTGGCCTGACAGGCTCAAGCCAAAGGAAATCCAAAATAATCTTTTCAATCCACATGACCCAGAACCTACATTGAAAAATGTTGAGGAGATGGTGTGCTTTTGAGGTTTGGGGAGTTGAGTTTGGGGTTCTTTGGGGTCTTCATTACATAGTCTATATATCCTTCCAGGTAGGATAAAGCCAAAGGCTATGCAAACACGTTCACCCACCTAACCCATCTGTGCTAATCTCTACTGATTCCAAGCCTCGCTCACATCCATCCCTTCACCTCAATCCTTTGATACATCATTCAAATGAATTTAAGCTTGTTCAACTCCATGTGTAAATCCACAGTTAAACCTTCATTGGTTCATGTACTCATGTAGCAATATCTTATTGAATGACTACTGCATGCCAATTTGTATCCTAGACTCCATGAACACAAGAGGGCAAGAGGCAGCTGACAGTCTAATAGGGAATCCGTGTCTATACTGGAGCTTCTTGAATTTCTTATTCTCTATCTTTGTAATTCTGTTCTCTCCATCTCTCAGTACCTATCCCCTCTGAGGCTACCTCACTGTGGTTACTGAATCAGATACCTTTCCATCACTGTGGCAAAATATCTAGGATAATCAACTTAAAGGAGGAAAGTTTATATTGGCTCATGATTACAAAGGCCTCGGTCCATGGTCAACTGGTTCCATTGATTTTGGGCCTGAGGTGATGCAGAACAGCATAGCATTAAGCATGTGATGGAACAAAGATAGTGGGAGAGAGACAGAGACAGAAACCAAAGTATCTCAATATCTCATTCAAGGATCTATACTTAGTGACCTCCCTCCCACTAACACCTGCATCCCAAAGGCTTCATCACTTCTCAAAGTGCCACAGGCTGCGGACCAATCCTCCAACACATGAGGCTCTAGGGAAACATTTAAAATCCAGACTACAACACTCATTCTTTAAGTCCCTGCCCACATATTGTTGTTTCTTCTTCAAAATCTCTTTCGGCCTTTTCACAGGGTCTGGCACCCTTGTTCATCCTTGTCACAGTCCTGAGTGCAGATCACTGGACTGATGTGTTTATAGATGATGAGCTCCCTGAGGGTAGCAGTGTGCCATTTGAGTGACTGATTCTCCCTCCCTTCCATTTTTGATGGCACTGGGATAAATCCTAAAGATCTGGCTGTAGTTAACCACAGCTTCCTATCCTGGCTTTCAGTCACTTAGGTTGGGATCAGGAGAGATAGATAACTCATTTTAGGATTTCCACATTTGAACAGAGAAGACTTCCTCATTAAATCCATAAAAACAAGTGAATAATAAGGTCAAGCATAGATGGCCTTTCTTTCAAACCAGAGATTATTTACCATGGTTATGTCACTAAAGAATACAATTAATTCAAGGAGAAATATGACAATTATCTAACCAAATTCAACATGTGTAGTTCAGGCTGCATAGAACAAAAGTCTGAAATTCAATCTCCAACAGAGGTTCATTTGGGTCTAGAATTCAATCCACAACAGAGGCCTGGGGGGTCATATACAGCTGTCACGGATCTCAGACCATGGCCTTACACTGCTCATTGTTCAGGCTCGAGTCAGTGTGGCAGAGTGGCCCCTCCTCAGCTATTTCATTTGTTTTCCAGCAGAATCTGGATCAAGAAGTGTCTTGTTTTCCAATTCTCAACAGAAGTAAAAACTTTGAAGCTTTAAGTGCAATTCCTGGGTTTTCACTAATTCAGTTGTTTTAAGCTGCTGGGTCAATTAAAATAATCTGTCAGTAACAGCCTACAACTGAAATCAAAATCCCACCTGGAATATTTATCTATAACTAATGTTTTTACCCGAACAAATCCATAACATTGCATGAAAAGCAAATAAACTACAGCCAAAAAAATTTTTAAAAGCAAGAGAAACTAAGCAAGGTTGAGAAGCTGAGCTCTCCTACATTGGACATCCTGAGCTAGACATCCCTCCCGCAGTTTGTCAAAGCCAGGGTGTAGGAATGGGTTGGAAGCAAGGTCTGTGCAACCAGGAACAATTTCCTGGCTCGAAGGAGGAGCCAGGCCTGGGATCAATGATATCACATTAAAGTAAGGGGAAGTCCCCGAGCCTCTGCTATAGGTTGTTTCAGTGAAGAGGAGCCTGGCAGGATGCAACTGGATAGCTTCCTGGTCAGAGGGCCTGCTGGACAGTATTAATTTACATAGGCCTCCAAATAAGTCAGCACTCTTTCAACTATTGGGTTACATGCAAAATCCACATAAACTTCCTGGGATAACTAATAGAGGAAATTGGAAAGGAAGGAACAATCTACCCATTATCAATAGGCAGCTCACAGGAACTTGACAAATTAAGTAGTTAAAATGGGGAATAAAGATAAAAGCAATGGGGTTTTAAAACATACTCTTCTGTGATGCAGTAGATTAAAGAACGGGTGGCTTTTCTGCTCCCACAGTAATGTGCCAAATGAAGTAAAGTTGAAGAGAGATGGAAGAGCGGAGTAGTGAAAAGTCAGTTTTTCCTGGCTGTGTGCATCACTACAACCCAGGGAAAGTGACCTTCCATCTAGAAACCACCAGACCTGATGAAGTATTTTTCACATGCAGGTCTCTGAGGCAGATCAGCATTACACAACACGGGGTCAAAAAATGAACAGACCATTCCCTTCCCAGTTATATTTCTGACTAGCGTCACAGTCCCTGTAACACCTCCCTGACATCACAAAGGCGAGCCAACCACCCTGCCTTCTGTGGGCAGCTGGATCCAGCCCGAATGCCAGACTTTTGTTTTGTTCTTCTCCCAGTGAAACCCATACCTATGACAAAGGTCCCATAAGATTACAGTGCAACTGGAAAGTTCTCAGTGACATCGAAGCCGTCATGACACAACATGTTCTTCACATGCTTGTGTGGCTCTGGTGTAAACAAACCCACTGCGCTGCCAGTAGTATTAAAAAAAAAAAAAAAAAAAACGCAGAGGGATGGGGATTTAGCTCAGTGGCATAAGCTCCTGCCTGTCAAATGCTAGGTCATGAGTTCGATTCCCAGTACAAAAAAAAAAAAAAAAAAAAAACCACATATAATGCTGTACTGTGCATAATACTTGATAACAACAACAAATGACTATCCTACTGGTTTATGTATTTACTATACTACATTTTCTGACATTATTTTAGTGTGCTTCTTCTACTTATAGCCCCTTCCCCCTCGAAAAAGGAAAAAAGACTTTTAGGAGTTTGCCATCATGTTACACTAGCAGCAGTCTCATTTGTCTCATATTTACCAGGTCTCCTGATCACACTGGACTGACCTAGGCCATCTAGGTTCCTGCACGTACCCTTGATGACGTTCTTCTAGCAGCCAAATGGCTTATCAAGGCATCCTAGTGTATATCCCAAAGGTAAGCGATGTGCAACTGTGTTTATTTTTTCAGCTGCCTTGCACGAATCACAAGTGGCACTGATTTCCATGGTAGCAGTCTGAGTTCTTTTGAAACAGGTTCACTTTAGTTGTAGAAAGTATGGCAGTTTAAAAATTATATTGAAGACAGCATTCGGGAGGCTAAGGGAGGCGGAGCATTACAAGTTCAAGGCTGGCTTGGGCTACAACGCGAGCACAAGGCCGACCTGAGCTGCATAGTGCAACCCTGCCTCAAAAAACAAGGGTCGGGAGTTTGGCTCATTGGCTTAAGCTCCTGTCTGGCAGGCGCGAGGCTGTGAGTTCAATCCCCGGTGCCGAAAAAAAAAAAATTATATAGAAGAAATAGCAGCATGGGCCAGGGATGCAGCTCAGTAGCATAAGCATTTGCCTGACAAGTGCAAGGTCCTTGAGCTGAATACCGGGTACAAAAAGAAAAAAAGAAAGAAATAGCACTTAATTGTAGGGAGATGATCTTGAGATTCTGAGCTCACCATAAACACTTACATCTCTTGGAAAAGGTGTTGGATTTCCACACTGCAAATCACTATGCTAAGACGTGACATAAAAAATTAAGATATGATATCATTGACTGCTTAAAGGTCAGGCAAGGAGACCAAGCAATAGTTGAATGTGTTATTTCATTTAGTTCTTTCAATTCCTTCATGAAATTAGCAGCATGTTGGAGGCCCCTTTTGATATAAAAACCTCAAGTTACAGAAAAGCTAAGTCACTCACCATTCCCATAGGCTCATAGAGAAGAACCTATACTCTTCTCTAGGATTGGGTGACTTAAAACATGAGGTGAGGTAACACAGATGTCTTTGGAGTTACAGGGTGACGTTTCCCAATCTCAAATGT
>RJWM01030349.1:0-23501 GCA_004363535.1 Dasyprocta punctata
CTTAATACAGTTGAGTCTCTTTTCTGTATCTTTCCACCGTATACCAAAGGTAATGTGGAGATTAAGTAGCTGTGTGTGTGTGTGTGTGTGTGTGTGTGTGTGTGTTTAGTAGCAGATATTTAGGCGAATTCCCTTCACAACCTAAATAATACAAAATAAATAAATAAATAAAATAAAACCCACAGGTCAAAGCCACTGATCCTTCCTACTTCTTTCCCTGACAGTTAAGGGAAATTTCGCTAGTGCAGCCATAACCTCAGATTTTATGGACTTCCTCTCCTCATTTGATTCTAAAGTTAAGAAATGTTCCCCCTTTATATTCCTATCAATGCAAACACTTTCAATGTGAAATATTGTAAAAAAAAAATTAACTTACCTAAAATTGGTCCTGAGTAGTTTCACTTGAAATCTAAATTGAAATTCATATTTTATACTTAGAAATAAAATGTGATAGAAGGTTGCCAATACACATTTCTAAAATATAAAAAAAATTTTAATTTCTAGATACTTAGGTTCTTGTGAAAGCATCATATGTCTTGTTTTGTTATTTGGTTTGGTTTGGTTTTGCTTGAGACAGGGTCTCACTGTGTAGTTCAGGGTGGCCCTGAACTCACTATGTAGCCCAGGGTATCCTTAAAGTCATGGTGAGCCTCCTGCCTCAGCCTCTTGTGTGCTGTGATTACAGGTTTGCCTGGTACAGCACCATGTAATTTTATTTATTTTTTTGTACCAGCCATTGAACTCAGGACCTTGGACTTGCCAGGCAGGTGCTTGTGCCACTAAGCTATATCCCCGGCCTCCATTATGTAATTTTAAGCCACATCAAAAGTTTTTTGAAATTTTGCTTCCTGATTATTAAATATTAGAGATGTAAATTCTTTAATATGCATTGCATTTTCAGAGCAAAAAAATTAAATGTATAGCTATAAAAAATGGATATGAATATGGATATGGTTAATGTAGAGATCTGATATGACACCTAGCAGATTATCAAATCTTTAGGATTAATAAGCACCATGCTACCCAAACCAACACCTAAAATTATCAGAGAAACAAAATATACATCAATAGAATAAGTTATGCTTCTCTATATAGATTTCATTTGGTTTGACGTATCTTGTACTTTTTAGAGAGTCATCTATTCACTATTATTGTAGCTACTATTTTGTGGGTCTTATTGATTTATCCTTTTGTCAGAATATTTTGACTGACTTAGCTTAAAATTATCTTCAATCTCCAAAAAAATCTGCTTTAGTGAAAGACCCATTGGACAGATCTTTGGTCCTCTATATTCATACGTCCTTCATCTATAGATTCAACCAATTGTGCATTGAAAATATTGGAGGAAAAAATTACGTCTGTACTGAACATGTACAGATTATTTTCTTGTCATTATTCTCTAATTAATACAATGTAACAGGTATTTGCACAGCATTTACCTGTTAGGTATTACAAGTTATCCAGCAATGATTTAAAGCATGTGGGAGGATATGCATAGTTTATATGCAAATACTATGCCAGCTTATATAAGGGGCTTCAGCATCCTCTACTTCTGAAACCAGTGCTTTCAGATACCAAGCAAATATTCATCTCTCCTTTTCTTCTTGCCTATACAGCATACCAGAAGTCACCTTTCTCCATCACCCTCCATAACCATTGGGAAGCTCTTCGGTACTGGTAACACTCATGCTTCTCTCTTTAGGAGTTCCTACCTTTGAGTGTGTCATAAAGTATCAACAGCCCAAAGAGCTGGCTTTAAAATCTTCCTGCTATTTATTAACTGCTTAATTTGAAGCAGGTTACCTAACCTCCAGTAGTCAAATTTCTACATTTGTTAAAATGGCCACATGGCCATCTTCTTGCAGAGTTGTTGCCAGTATTAAATTGAGGATTTAATACAAATAAAAGCACCTAGACACTCAGTAAACTTTCACTTCCTTTCTGGCCTATCTTCACAACCTTAACGGACAGATCTGAATTAGTAAATCTCATAGTGCCTCAAAAATCTTCAATGATAGTGTTGAATTCCCAGTGGTTATAGCTACAAATCATACTCATGATTTTGTAAGTTTTTGATAATTAACTTTCCAGTGTGGTTCTCAGTTCTGTGCCCCCTAAAGGTACAGATATAGCAGACACCCACTTCTCACCCCACCCTTCACTGCAGGGCAAGTTGGTTGTAAATGTAAGGTCAGATTAATGTCTACCTCAGCCTTGGCTTCCCCTGGATGCCATCCTTATCAAGTTGCCTGGTGTCTAAATTTCTAGTAGGAACATTATCTTTTCATTTCCAATGGAGTGGATACACAAAACACACAAAACAAACACACAGGGGGGTAAAAAGGTAAGCCTCAGTATTTGTTTCAAGTTGAGGTTTTCCAGAGTCTTTGGAAAGTATGGGGATTAGGAATCTTACCAAAAACATTTGGGCCCTGAGGAGGGAAGGACAAATAATACAAAGGTAAGAAGAAAAGCTGAAAGACGGGGACAATGACAAGAAACACTTAACCTGTGTCACAGTTTTGCAGAGAGCCAGTTTTGCACATACACACAAAAATGACATCTGCACCATACTCAGCTTTTTAAATTAGATTAAAAGCTGATTATTTCAGCTATTCCATAAAACTCCCACTGTCATGCGAAACACCTTGAAATGTATAGAGAAAACTGTATTATTCAAAAGTGACACCAGTGGAGTGGGTCCTGAATTTTCTCAAACCAAATGTCCTGTGATTAATTTGTGCCGGATGTGGAAAATTCCAATAGTTTAAAAGAATTTTTTAAAAATGTTAACAGTTACCTACTTGAGCTAATGCCAGTAACCTCTATAGGAAAGAAAGAAGGAAAGGAAGAAGGAAGAAAGGAAGGAAGAAAGGGAGGAAGGGGGAAGGAGGGGAGGAAAGGGGATCTAAATTTACATGACAGTGCCAGATTTTAGCACAGCTGAAGATAAAGAATTGATAGATAAAATAATTAACAAGAAATCCTCAACTCTAAATTCTTTTTAATTGAAGAAAGGCTGGTGATTGCCTTATAATGCAAGAAGTGGGATTGATATTCCTCTTCTGCACATATTTTTATAGGAATAGGAAGCTAACTCTTTGGAATTTCTAGTTCCATAAATTACCTCTTAGAATTCCTAGGATTGAAGCAATATGGAATTAGCTTATTAAAGCAAGCACTCTGCCTCCAGGAATTACAAATAGCTAAGTATCACTTAATGAAGGGTTGTCATGATGGGCTAAAAAAGTATAATATCTTAAATGGCCATATTTTTTCCAACAAAATTTTGCTTCCTATATTTAAACCCTTAGAAGTCCTTAATTTATGTGGAGTCTTATGGTTTATTCTGCTATCAATGAACCATAACTATCTATCCACTAAGTCCAGTCTGTCACCAAGTTCTTGCCACTTTTCTTTCAAAATGTGCTCTAAATTCAACCATCTCATTTAATTCTCAAATCCAGGCTCTCATCAGTTTGTCTCTGTGATATGTAAAAAGCCTCTTATCTGTGTACATTCAGGACTATCTCACAAAATTCAGACCATTTTCATCATATTACCTCTCTTACTTACACACTTTGGAAACTCTCTCGCTTCTGACCAAGTATAAACACTTTTCTTGAACTTCCAAGATGAGCTCAATAATTCTAGTCTCCTGCTTTCTGTACAGGTGGCCAATGTAAGTCTCCAGCACAATGCATAGCTCAAGGCATGAGGTTATTCCACAGGTCAGACTTTTTCTATCCCCATTGGCTACAGTTTTAATATTTTCTGAATATAACATGATCTTCCTGGGTCTGACATTTTGCCTATGCTGTCTATTTAGGAAGAAAAATGGATTAAAAACCAAGTAAGTACTGGGCCAGGGATGTAGCTCAGTGGTATGGTGCCTGTCTGGCAAGCTCAAGATCCCGAGTTTGATTCCCCATACCAAAATAAATGAACAAATAAATAAATAAATAAATAAATACCACTCTCTTTCTAAACTGGTGCCTAGAAATGATGCCTTTCTATAGCTAACCTGCCATTAATCACAGTTGGATTATCACCTCTTCCAAGAAGCTGTAAACAGCTGCTCTGGGTGACACAGACTTCTCTCCAAGTCTCTTTGCCTTATGAAGCCTATTGTACCCCTCATTTGCACATCTCACCACCTTCGGCAGAATGGTGAAAATGTAAGAACTAAATAAAGGCCGGCTAATGATTAGAGGAGACTCAAGACACTCAGAATCTACTAACTGAATAACAAGTCCTTAAATAACTGCAGATCAGTTATACTACAAAATCTAAATTGACATTAAGTAGAAGTGTGAGATGTAGGTGGAATACATAAGTGTTTAGTGTATACATTTGCCTTAACACTCTCAGTTATCATAACCACAAGGACAAGGCAAGGGCTTAACTTGTGACGAGTAATTTGCTAAATGCTTCATCTATAATGTATTTCATACTCCCGACAACCCCATGAGCTACTATTACACACGTTTTATAGGACAAGGAATTCCAGCAAGATTGAATGACCTGAACCAAGATCATATAACTGATGATGAAGTTGAATCTGGAAATCACGCCTCTCTGATTCCAAAGGCCTATCCTTAACTTCCATGCTAAATCACCTTGAGAATATATGCGAAAGAAAAAGAGAGACTATGAATGGAGGGAAAGAGCTGATTTAGGCTCAAGAAATGAGCATATTAACATTCACAAACAAAACTATCTCCTTTTCCTCTTGAACCATTGCTTATTAAAAATAAATTCAATAATACGGAATTACTCCCTTGAAAGTCTTAGTCTCCTCACTTATTAGGAGAATCTGGGATGTTTTGCCCCTAAATGTGTGGTCTGCTGGCCACATGCATAGGAATTCAAAAGGCATGCACAGCTTGTATGATTGTAAGTGTTGTTCTCTGTGACGCTCCACAAGCTCGTCACTCAAGAATTCAGAGGGAGTGTCCCTAAATATCTGCAAAACATCTTTCTGCATTCTCACAACTTCACACACATGGAAAAATCCAGCGTTCTGTGCCCTGGCTAGTCCTTGAAATCATACATGTATGTCATGCTTATCCACAAGTTGGCATTTTCTCTTCTTTCATAAAGAAGCAATTATCCTTCTTTCATAAAGAAGCAACATGCAGATCAGAATATACACAAAAGGGATCTTTGAACATGTATTTTTGATGAGTGCTCTCAGAAGATTATTTGAATCAGGCCAGACACACTGCACCCTAGCTCCTGCCTTAGATTCTTTAGGTAGGTGCCCTTTCTAGAGATATGAAGATGAATCATAAGATAAAAATATTTCACTTTGGTAGGTTCTTCCTATATCTTCACAAGCATCTTCCTGTGCAGCTATGTGGTAGCAATGATTTAAAATAAATTGTAACCACATTTTAAAGCTTCCTATTAGGAAACATGAATTTCAAAAGTGGGCATTCTTGGGGCATTTGAAAAGGAAAAGAAAAAACTACAACAAATTAGTATAAGAAATACACAGAAACACTCAGTAATCAAGAGAATTCATGGATGGTGGCAAACGAATTACAAACTGTACACCTTGTACTTCAAGGAAGACTTTATTTATGCAACCCAAAATCCAGATTCACCTCTTGATAGCTCTTTTTCTGATACAGCGTATTTATTTGCCTGGTCCAAAATTATGAAGTAGTAATACTGCTTGGGATAAGCAAATTTTGTATACTGAAAAATTCTGTGTAAGGCTGTTCACTATAACAGGACTTGTTCTGCTTATATCGGACATGAGCAGCAGAAAGGAAAGTACTCAACTCCTTTCTCCCTGGATTGCAGGTGTGGGGTATGTGTGTGTGTGTGTGTGTGTGTGTGAGATGAGAGGTAGCTACTTGAGCACTGACAATAAATCAGGGATTTATAAAGCCCATTGAAAACTTGAAGAGCTTTTCTTTTTCCGTTTAAAGAAATGACATGGGATAATTGAAGGACTTTAAATTTCCAAGTCTAAGTTTAGATCATAACTCACTACTTATTAACAGTGTGGTCTCCAAGCCTCCATCTTTGCCTCCATAAATAGGGAATTCTCATGCCTATGCCGCACAGTTGTTCTGAGGATCACAAATAATATAGGTAAATTCCTACCACAAAAGAGAAGAGCAATTAATGGCAGCTGTCATTTCTATGTTGGGGTGAATCCATATATCTGGTGGACCATTTCTTCTCATTATTGTCTTATACAATGGCCCCAAATGACCCCTAATGACATAGTACAACAGCAGGTCATGGAAAAGAGGTGGATAAATAGACCATGGAGGGTCAAGGGTTTATCTCTTCCTACTCCTGACCACACCACTTTTGGGGGCTATACCAGCTAGAAATTTCCAGGTTAGGTGTGTCACTTATAATCTCCTAGTATAGTAACTCCAATCCTACACTAACTATATCACATCAGCAGTTACACAGAGGGGCCAGGAGTATAGCTCAGTGGCACAGCATCTGCCTGGCAAGCACAAGGTCCTGAGTTCAATTCTCAGTTCCAAAAAAAATAGAGGCTACACAGAGGCCAGTTCCTTACTTCACATTATTTTGGAAAGATCTTCAATCACTAATTTTTAAAGCATCACCCCAACATGGGCACTGTAGGGAAGGAGGGACAGAAAGAGGGAGAGAGAGAGGGAGAGCAAGAGAGAGAATGAAAACCAGTCCTCAAAAGACCCAAGGTGGTTTAAATGATAATATTATTTGAGCATGTGATTTTAACAAATGACATTAAACTAAGAGCAATGATGGGCACCAGGAGATAGGAACTAAGCCTTCTTTTCCCCACCGCTGCGACCTCTCACTACTTGAGGTCCCGTGTTCAAAGGTGGTGCAACCCGATATGTATGTTAAGAGGTCACTGAGGGGAGCCATGACAGAGCGCTCTAAGAATGGCAGCCTCACCTCAGACCCTGCTGTCTCCAGAGGCCCCACCTCACCTGTCCCATTCATCACTGCTGCTGAAAGGTGTCTGTTTAGCTGGAAGTGTGGGAGCACCAGGGAGGAACAGCAGCTTGAACTGAGGCTTCTACCAATGCTGCTGAAACTGGGACGGAGATATTTTGGCATGACCTAACCACCTGCCAGTTCGTAATAGACATTTCCTCATGCAGTGTTAACAGTGACACGCTTTGCTATCCTTAAAAACTGTTACAGCTCTATGAATCTCATTCTAAAAGAAAGCTAAAATGGGGAAAAGATATAAAAAAGAAGAAATGAACTAAAACAACCAAATCAAGATGAGGGAGGACTGATGATCTCAGCACTCAGGAGACTGAGGCAGGAGGATTGGCATGAGTTTGAGGCCAGCCTGGGCTACATAGTGAGTTCAAGGTCAACCTGAACTACACAGCGAGACCCTGTTTTTAAAACTCAAAAAATAAAAAATAGATTTTAAGTCCATGATGAAATATCATATACTTGGTTACTGAGTCATGCAATATGTAATTTTAAACATCCTCTGTAGAATTAGAGAAGATGGTAGAACGGTGGGATCTGAAGGGTGCAGCCCTTTCCCCCAAAGCACAGTGTACCTGAGGCGTCATTGAGGCTAAAGGCGATGCGTACTGGCTTAGCCGCAGGTACACTTGCTGTGCTGATCATGTGGGCACCTGCGGCCCGGCCTTCTCCTGGGTCTTCCAGCTACAAGGACAAGAGAAACCCATTGTCACCTTACCCAACATCATGTCTCCGAATATTTAGAAGCCTTCAGAAATTCAAAGGGAAAGTTAGTAAACTTCCTACATCAAGATTTTCACTGGTTCCCATTTAAAAAATTTTTTCTGGCTTAGACAAAAATTACTTGGGCAATACACATCTAGAATGAATGAAATGTAGCAAAAACTTCTGCCTACCTCACTTTTTCAGTTTCCCATCACACTAACCAGTCAACTATAGCTTTAATGGTTACATACGATAGTGTTTTATTTTTAATCGAAGGGGGAAAACGAATAGGGCATTAGGAAACTTCACATTAGTCAATCATTTCATGCTCAAAAGTCTAAATTAAATCTGAATTATTGACATGAGAGTGACAAAAAATTAATATCATGGGACCATTTAAAGAATATCAAAGGCCATTTTAAATTATCCTACAGTGGTGTTATGAATATTAATTGCTATAAATATCTGACTACTTATAAATATAGAAAATATTTCTATCTATGGTTTTACTTCTTAACAGTATATGATAAAAGCAAAAGCTAAAACTTGAAAACATCCTATAGGTGTACCCTGTTTATTAAATTATCATTTAATTAATAAATTTAGAATTAATGCGAAAACATCCTACACAGAAAGTGGGAAAGTAAAAAACATGCACGGATATTCCTGTGTCATAAAAGAATTCAGCCCAAATATTGTACACTTTCCCCAAATATTTGGTAATTTGCTGTTCACCCAGACCATGAAAAGTTATTATAAATACATGATAGCGTTGTTCTTTAAAAACATATATTTAACTTTTCTATTTTGGGTCTTGCTTCCCCTACATCATCTATTCTTCTCATGTAGACAGCAAACCAAAAGACCTGAATGATATTTTAAGGGAAATGTCTCTAAAAATGGCAAAATATAAATAATCCCTTTAGCCATCTTTAGCAAAATTCTGGGAAGTGCTTGTAACAGGACATTTTCTCATATCATAGCAAGGCTTTTGACTTTTTCCCATAACTTTTATGTATCCAAAAATAGTGTCCAGGACACTGGATTTTGTTTTACAGTACTTACAGAGCCAAAGTCAATGCATATCCACATGAGATATATTTACACATACATACATTTGGAATCATCATACCCAGTAAGTGGAAAGAAAATACACTTGTATTAAACACCTAAGATAGTTTGGGAGAAAAACCAGCAATAGTTTAATCACCCAGTTAGGATCACATTGAGCTCATTCATGTAAGACCACAAATACCAATGAAACAGTAAGCCCTCCACTCTCTATGTCATTCTAAGTTACAAAGAAATAACAACTTGAAACATTTGAGGAAAGGGTCATATAAAATCACTGTTACTTGACTCGGGATTTATTTTGCCATAACTATGACACGCTTCTGTTTAGTTTCTCCTGCTTAGAATGAGGCATTTTGTTAGTCACCTGTTTCTGAAAAGAGCACAGACTGTCTCAAATTTAACAAAACGAAGAATCAAAAGCCCCTAAAGCTACAGCTAAAAAGAAAAGCCTTCCTGTTAGGCATTATACAAGTTCAGACCACCTTATCATAACATCTAAAGATGTAAATAAAGCTCATTGCCTTTTTGGGCAAATCTCCCAACATTTTCCTGCACCAAGAAATAAAGCATGAGAGGAGGAAATTTGCCTCTGGATTTTGCAAGTAGCTTTCTGGTGAGGTTTCCAGCTACAGAAAACGGAATTGGGGAAGACAGTTAATGACATCCCACCCCCCTGCACAATAGAAAATATCTATCTGCCTCCGAAAAATGGTGCCGAGATTGGGTGAGTTCTGTGTTCCACAGAGATTCGACCACAAGAGTCCCTTAAACCAACTTGCCTTTTCATCACACCGCCTGGGAAAACCGGCTACTGCTTCCTGCTTTCTGCTGGAGGCTGTAACGAAGCTGTGGTTAAGTCGCCGTGCTGCAAGCATTTCGTTCGGTTTTCACACCTGTTGCCTTACCTCACTTAGTTGAGTGTCTGCACTTGTGTAATCCAGGGCCAGCCGCTGCCTTGGCCAGTCGTCGTCTTTGTGGAGTGAGGACTCAGTGAGCAGGCAGGCTGCACCTGCTACACAACAGCCACTGACGCTCTGAGGAGCAGGGACAGCTGTCGGGCAGCACGCTGCTACCTGCTCTGCACCAGACCCCAGCGTCCCCCGGGACCTCCCTGTTCCGCTTCCCTCCACAACCCTTCTCTCCTTTCCTCACCTCTCCAGCGGCCAGGATGTTGTCATGTTTCTAGAAAAAGCAAGCGCAAAAGAAAACCCTCCTCCTGTCAGAGGCATTGATAAACAGCAAGTTGTGGAGAGTCCAAACATTTTAATTCATTAGTCCTGGCAAACCTAAAATACAAACAGACTTGATTCACAGGACAGGAATGTCTTCAGCGTGACCCAATCGGTGTCTGTGTCTATTCCAGCAAACTGGCGAAGACAGCATGACACTAGTCAGCAAAAATGTCGGCCGCTCCAATAAGCTCAGCCAGACCCAGCCAACTTGGACAGGCTACCGGCCAACTCTCAGATGACAGCAGCGATGATCCCTGTTAAGAACGTGAGGTTTGAGGTTGAGCCCGTGTTGGCCTTGATGACTTGATCCAGTCTACAAACGCAGCCAAACCCAGAAGGAGTGAATGATAACTAGGATCAGAGCATTAGGATTTTTCAACCTTTTAAACAATTGCGAACTTGAATGCCAAGAGTATTTAGAAAGAGTTTGACCATGCTGGTAAGGTTAAATGATTAAAAATAAATAATGATATGCGGACACAAAGATAAACTACAGAGTGGAAGGAAATCTTGGCAAAAACATACATCAGATAAAAGACTGATATCTAAAATATACATGTAAGTCCTAAATTCAGCAACAGGAAAACAAGAAACTCAATCACAAATGAGCAAAAGATCCAAACAGTCACCTCATTAAAGAAGACAAATGACCAGCCAGCCTATGGAAGTATGACCAACTACATAGGTAAGTAAAGAATTATAAATTAAAACAAAATGACATACCACTATATACCTACTAGAATGATCAAATTCAAAATACTGACAACATCAAATGTTTGTGGGGGATAACAGAAAAACAGGAATCACCTAGTGGGAATGCAAAATGGTGCCACTCCTTTAGAAGAAAATTTGACAGTTTTATAAAACTAAACATACTCTTACCACACAATACAGCCATCACACTCCACGGTATTTTCACAAATGAATTGAAAACCTCCTGTCCACATGAAAACCTGCACAAAGGTGTTTATGACAGCCTTATCTGTAATTGCCAAAAGTTGGAAGCAACCAAGATGACCTCCTATGGGTGAATACATATACAAATGATAGTACATTTGGTGATATTATTCAGGGATGAAAAGAAAGGCACTATTAAGCCTTGAAAAAAAAAAGATGTGGAGGTTCCTCAGTGGATATTACCAAGTAAAAGAAGTTAATCTGTAAAGGCTATACACTGGTTCCAATTATGTGACAGTCTGGGAAAAGCCAAATTATGGAGAGAATGGAAAATCAGTGGCTACCAAGGATTCTGGAAGACAGAAGGGAGGAATGAATCAGTGAAGTTCAGAGGGTTTTTAGGCAGTGAAAATATGCTGTAGGACATTGCAATGTGAGATACATGTCATTACAGATATATAAAAATCCACAGAATTTAAAGTCAAAGAGTGAAGCCTAATATCATCCACAGTATTTGGTTAATAATCTATTAACATTGACTCATAAATTGTAACATATTTACCATATTGATTCAAGATATTAATAAAGGAGAAATTATGTGTGGGTAGGATGAGGAAATATATGCCAGCTCTGTGGTTTTTTACACATTTTTTTCTGTAGACTTAAAACTGCTTTATAAACATTAAATGAAAGGATTTAGCAAGTTTCCTTGATCAAATGAATGGAAGGCTAATTTATTATTATATACACAGCAATAAAGTTGCATGAATTCACACAATTAAAACAGTTGCATATAACTCCAGGTTTTGTTTGTTTGTTTGTTTGAAGTACTACAATTTAAACCCAGAACCTTCACATTTAACTATGACTCCAGCCCTTTCTTATTTTTTATTTTGAGGCAGGGTCTCACTAAGTTGCAAAGTTGCTCAGGCTGGGCTTGAATTTGCAGTTCTCCTGTCTCAGACTCCCAGAGTGCTAGTATTAAAACTATATGCCACCATACCCAGCTATAAACCTACTGTATCCAGGAGTATTTATGACTGTTTCACTGTTATCTTATGGTTAATAATATCAATTTGCATAATCCATTGTAATTTATCAAATGAATTTTATATCTACTACATCAATTTCATCTTCCACACAATCCTAAGAACAGTCTTGGTCAATGGTGCCATCTCTGTTTGACAGATAAGCCAACTGGGGCTCAGAAAATTTCAATAACAGGCTGAAGGACAAAAGATAATGGTAGAATAAAGGACTTCAAGTGGGATTCAGTTTTCTAATCTTTGATTCATGCTATTTCTACCACAGGAGAGTGCATTCTGTATTAACAATTTAGTTGATTTTTTTTCTGAAGAATAAGTCTTGAGGAAACAAAGCTGTAACTCTCTGAGGTGACCCAACATCCTGGTTTATTTGACATCAGCTATCTTATTCTTGATGCCTATTCAACCCCACGAAATAGAAGTTCTTAATAATATCTTATGTGCCAACAGGGAAGTGGATACCATATCTGCATAGGTGCCAAACCAGCCGCCTGGGTCTGCCTTCAGAAAAGCTGATGATGACACTGAAATTGCTAAGGCAATCAGTGACTAGAAGCATCTGAGTCCCCGTTAATCTGACAGTTCAGAGCAGAAAGACCTAGAGTGAGCTAGCCCCTTCCTCTTCCGCACTGATCATGAAAGCTATTGCAGAACTATCTAGAGACAGAAAGGGATATTTGCACATTGAACACAATGAAAACGTCACCTTCTGTGATGTTGCCAACAGCATGTGGCAGAGGCAACATCTCTTTGTCACAGAGAACTGTCCAGAGTCATTAATGTGGTCCTGGAGAATTCCCCAAGAGTGGGGTGTGACACTGATGACTGCATCCTCACAACATCAAAGAGGACATCAAGAGAGGTGCAACAGAAGCTAAAAATGATAATTTGACAAACAATAAGAAAAGAACAAAGAGTATATTTAACAGTCTAAATGTGCTTTTCAGAGTCTGATTATATAAATTCAACATTTTCATAATCATTATTACCAACTCTTTTGTTCCCTTGGGAGCAATGATGTATTTCTTGACTCCTTATCCAAATATTTTCAAAAGAGCAACAAATTCAAAATGCTAGTGAAATCCCTTCCCACAACTGAAATCCAAAATAACTGCATGGTATTTTTAAAATGCAATAGAATCATACTAACTCAATCCAGAAAGGGCATGTGTATGCATCAAAACACTGACAGATTAACAGTATGTTTCTCGGCACCACCAAAATGTATTAATTTTTATTTTATTCTTTTCAGCAATTAATGTTTTCAGGGATTTCGACTTTCTGTACCTGTGACAAATACTTGAGACAAATCAACTTAAAAAAAGAGAAGTTTATTTTGGCTCATGATTTGAAAGATTTCAGTCCACAGCCATGTGGCCTTATTGGGTTGGGCCTGTGGCAGCACAGTATATCATGGTAGGAGCACATGATGGAGGAAGCTATGACCTCATGGTAATGGTGACAAAAAGAGAGAGAGATGAAGGGACCAGGGCCCCAAATCCCCTTCAAGGTCATACTCCCCTCTCCTCTGCCAACAGACCAGTATTCCTTCCACTAGGCCCACACTCTAAAGGTTCCATCAACCCCAGTAGTGGTACACACCTTGAACAGATATGCCTTCGAGGGGTGTTCCAGATCTAAATCACATCATTGTTATTTGGGAAATTATTTTTAACAGTATTCAAGAGGCTTTTCGCATAATGATCTCGCTTCTGAATTATGACCTATTATACCCTCATGGTAAAGATCATTGTCACAATTATATGATATAAATTTCACAATATAATTCAACAAGCATTTTGTGAAAACTTGACATTTTCCAAGCTAATGGTTCCCAAAGCTGCCTGATTACTGGGCGTAAGCCTTTTAAAATGCCAATTCAAAACTCTGCCACATGGACTCAGTAGGACTGAGTGTATCCAGGTTTCTGTCAATTTGAGAGGAAAAAAAAACTAATGGCTATGCACAGCATTTAGAGAATGGTTCAAAAGACATTTTCATCAGCACTTTAAAGTTACCTCTCTATTGCCACATGACACATGCAACCTATAGTCTCCCACAAAGAAATACTTTATAGAAGTGATATGATCAATCTTTTCTTATAACTAAGTATCTGAAAACTTCCTATAAAGGGCCAAATAATAAATACTTTGCCCTTGCTGGACTATTACAATCTGTTGCAACCTCTCCTTTCTACCATTGTTGCCCAAAAGCAACCAAAGATGAAATGTATGTGAATAAGTGGCCTCCAACTTTATTGACAAAATAAGTGCATGTGGCAGTATTTCAATACAACATTACTTACAAAAACAGACAGAAGCCAGGATTTGGCCCTCAGACTACAGTTCTGCCAACATCAGTCTCACCTTAACTCAATGTGAGCATCCAGGGAAAACCAAGTCACCGCTCCACCCATAGCACTCCATGGCATAGGCAAAATCCTTGTCTAGAAAAATGACTTTTTTTCTGATACATTCAGTTCTCTCTCTTTCTTTTATCCCTCGCAATTCCATTCTCATAAAAAAAATTTTAATATGCCAGATTTTTCTCAGTGAAGCACATACCACAGTCATTTATTACCCTCTTTTTTTATAAAGCACAGACATACAATAACCATTTGAAACCAACACAAGTGAATAAATATTTTTTCCAATTGATTTATAGAACTTCTCAAACAGACTATGGACTGGAAAGTGACATTAGAACCTGGTGTATACCATGAGCTGGACATGAACCTCTGTGATTTGGAGTGGCCTCTTCTCGGCTCTTGACGGCAGCCAAGCTTCGTGTCAGAGTTTCCAGGTTCTCAAAGAAGCTTCCATGATCTTTGTTTGCAGTGATGTTGTTATTCCTATTTGCGCCAGCTTGTTGGGGTAAGATAGTGAAAGGCCACAACGCAAGGATCAAGACTCAAAATTAAAGCAACACACTACTCCTCGAAGACTACTTCCTCTTTAACTGATGAACAAAAATTGTACATATTTATGGTGCAAGGATTTTTGATCAAACATTGCAAGAGTCTTTCGTTTTAAAGGAGATTAGGAATTGCTTTCACTAATCCAAATTCACTTAGTTAGCAAAAGATCAACTTTGCATCATTTTTGCCCTAAAGCCCAAAAGAGAAGAGAGGTATTAGAACCACTGAACCACTCAATGTTTTCTTCTTCACAAGCCTTGTGGTTCCCTTATTCAAAGAAACCATAACACTCACCAGATGCTGAGACTGGGATAAAGTAAGACAGAGTGGAAAACTTTGGCCTGAGAGCCAAATCTATTTTATTTTTGTTTTTATTTTTATTTTTTATTTTATTTTATTTTAAAGAGAATAAAACCAAAAAAAAAAACAGAATAAAGCTAATCAGAACAGAATAGTGAAAACTATGCAGGACTTCAAAATAAGATAATAGGAATTCAACAGTGGCTACCTTAAGTAATGTCTCTTGTTTTCCTCAAACTAACTGCCCATACCATCAGACATAATAGAATCAAACAAGGCTAAACAGAATAAAACCAATCAAGACAAAAGAATGAAAGCATATTTTTAAGACAATAAAATGAAATAAGATAAAACAGAGTAGAGCCAATCAAAACTAAACAGTAAAACTGATAAAGGATTTCAAAACAGGATAATAGAAAATCAACAATGGCTACATTAATGCCTCTTGCTATCTTCAAAATTGCTGCCCATAGCATCAGCCATGATAAAATCAAACAAAATAAGACAGAATGAAACCAATCAAAATAGAACATTGAGTAAAACAAAATGATAAAACAGAACAAAACAGTGAGAGTAATGTTGGATTTAAATACAAGACAGAAGGAAATTCCTCACAGTTACTATACTGCATATTGTTATCCTCTTAGTAGATGCTTAGACTATCAGCCTCAGGCCTGCAAAATCAGTCGAACAATACAAGCATTAAGTTGCTTTGGTACCTCAGTTGCTATCAACTCAGCCCATCCTCTGAATCAGCTGGTTATATATGGGGGAGGAAGTGTTGTTTTTGTCTCCAAGCCTGTGCACTGGTTGGCACATGGGAAGAGTGAATTGACTTCTTGTTACTCCTCCCAGGCCCAGCATGGCTTCTGCTAACTCACAGGAAGGGCAAATTGGCTTGTTTCTCCTCCCAGGACCCACATGGCTTGTGCCAGCCTATAAGAAGGTTGAATTGGCTTCCAAAAGGAAAATCTAGGCTGCTGTTTTTGTAAATAAAGTTCTATTGGACACATCCAAGTGCAATTGTTTCCAGTCTTGTTAATAAGGTCAGAACTGATGTGCAGCATTTAACAGTCAAGCTGTCTGGGTCTTCGACCTATCTGTGTCATTAGAACTTTGGTTAATCTATGTTCAATTTCTATAAGTATAAAAATGAGGGATATTTAAGGTTTCCATCTTATAGATTGTTATGATGATTAAAAGAGTAAATATACATATGTGTAGGAATGCCAGAAAGAAAAAGACAAAACGTGAACATATATGTGTCAACTCCCACAATGAATGTATTCATTATGCATCACAAACTATGTACTAATAAAAAAATTCTTTAAAATTTTTTTTAAAAAGTAAAAAGGTAAAAACATCTTATGGTGAAAAACAAATTTTTAAAGAATGCTAGAAAGATAATGAACACTATATAAGTAGAAAACATTATTATCTCAAGGGGGGAATATATAGGAAAAAAATTACACCCAAAAATAAGAGACATTAGAGTTAGAAGACCTAAGTGTGAGTTGTGACTCTACACTCAAAACCTGTGCATGTTTAGTACAGACACTTCATATCTCCAGGGGTCAGTTTGTTTATCTAATTTGGGAAACTTTCTCTGTAAAGGGACAGAGGAAAGATAATTTAGACTTTGCAAGCCATACAATCTCTGGCATAATTATTCATCTTCTGTTCTAAGTTGGAAGCAGTTATAGACAATATGATGCTATTTGCAAAAATGGTAAATAAATATTAATAGTTGCATTCAAGTTAAATTATATAATGTGCACTGAAGTTAGGATTTCATATAGTTTCCAAGTGTCACTAAGTACTATTTTCCTTTAGACATTTTTAAATTATTTAAAAATGGACAACTATTGTGAAGATAACAAGATATACTATAGTAGCTATTGTTTTCCTAGCATCCTGCTTTGAAGTTCTGTACCAATTTTGCTACTTTGTTTTGATTGACTTTTTTCTGTTTTGCTTTGTTGGATTTTACTATCTTTAAAATAAAAACTTTTTAATTAAATTAAAAATATAAAAACCATTTTTAGCTCCAGGGCGAAAACGGATTGTAGGACCAAAACAGATTGTAGGACAGATTTTACCTAAGGCCTTTGGTTTTTAGAGCCTTGATCAATATAGAATTAACCACCATCAAGTATAGATAGGATAAATCAAGATTTACCAAAACAGAATTCTATGTTTTAGTTTTGTTTTGCCTTTTTAATTTGATTTATCTAGAAAATTTAAGTGGTTTTATACTATTTGAGTTTATCACTTGTAGTTAATTAAATTTGACATATGTGTTCATATTCTTATAATAACTTAGACACCAGACTCTTGGAAAGAGAATAAAATTTTCTTTAGCATTCTTTATTGTTTCTATTTTCTTATAAATCATGTTTATCTTATATCTCAACATGCTCATGTTTTCCAAGAACATAACCTAGAAGGACTAATAACAGCAAGTTTTTAAAATTGTTATTGTAGCATAGACTTTACTTTATCTTCCTAATGTTATCCTACATAAAGCATGAGTTCCTTATCAACTGTAAGCGTCTTAGTATGTACCCACAAAGACAAGGGCATTCCCTTCCTTAGCACAAGCAGACAGTGATATCACACCAAGCAGCCACCAACAAAACAATGATTCCTCAACATCATTAATCATCCAGACAGTACTCAAACCTCCAGTTTTCTCACAAACATTTTAAATCATTTTCTCAACTCATTTTTATTTTTAATCCAAAGTCCAAATATATAGTAGGTTGCTATGTTTTTGACATTTCCTAAAAATCTATAGTTTCCCCCTCCACTTCATTTAAAGAAAAAATTTTCTTTTAAACAACTATAGTTTCCTGGGCCAGGGATCTAGCTCAGCAGCACAGCACCTGCCTGGCAAGTGCAAGGTCCTGCCTTTCATTCCTGGTACAAAAAAAAAAATGCTACTAATCAACTATAGTTTCCTGAGTTGACTCTCCACCACTTCTTTTATATGTTTTCTCCATTTATTCCCTGTAAATCATCACCTGGACCCTAAAATTTAATCAAATTCAGGTGTCATCTTTTGAGTCTTCTTTGAGGCAGAGAATAACATTCATTGAAAAGAAAATTATTCTCCAGTATTGTCTTACTTTTTTTATTTTAAAAAGCAAAATGAATAAAGGATAGAAATGATACAGAATTTCAAAAAATAGTAGCAAATTAACACTAGTTAATACACTGCATATTTTTATCTTAGAAGTGGTTGTTCAGATTAATAATGCTACCTAAGCCAGAATGAATTTAACTTTAAACTATATGTAATCTTCTTGATACTGGTGTAGGCAAAGATTTTATGAACAAAAACCTAATTGCACAGGAGCTATCACAAAGAATCAACAACTTGGATCTTACTTTACTAGAAAGTTTTTGCACAACCAACGGAGTGAAGAGACAATCTACAATGTTAGAAAAAATGCTTGTCAGCTGTTCCTCAAAGGATTACTACTGAGAACATATAAAGAATTCAAAAAAATCAGACCCCCCAAATATAAAGACCCATCCCAAAATGGACATCTGAGATGAATGCACATTTCTCAGATGAAAAAGTACAAACAGCAAATAAATATATGAAAAAACGTTCAACATCACTGGTCATTTGAGAGATGCAAATTAAAACCACACTGAGATTCCATCTCACTCCAGAAAGAATGGTTATCATCAGACAATCAACTGATAATAAATGCTGGTAGAGTCATGCGGTAAAAGGAATGCTTCTCCACTGTTGGTAGGAGTGTAGACTGGTGTAACCACTGTGTAAGTCAGTGTGGAGATGCCTCAAAAAACTAGGACTTGACCCAGCTATTCCCTTTCTGGGTATCTTGCCAGAAGAATTAAGAACATTGTAACACAACTATGTATACACTCCCATGTTTATAGCACATGGTTTGCAATAGGCAAATCTTGGAAACAACCCAAATGCCCATCAACCAAGGAATGGTTAAAGAAGATGTGAGGTTTCTTACATAATAGAATACTGCTCTGCCATAAAGAAGGATAAGCTTGGGACATTCCTAGGTAAATGGATGCACCTTACTGAAACAAATCAGACACATGTAAATGCTGCATTGTTTCTCTGGTGTGAGAAACCAAAAGTATAAATAAAGACCAAATGTATCATAGGTATTGTGAAATAGGAAGAAAATGTTCAAATAGGGAGGGGAACAAGGGAGAGAAGGAAAGAAGGGAAAAAGTAATTTTTAAAAAGTGAGAAAAGGAAAATATGGAAACAAAGATTTTGTAAACGGGGAGGGGAGGAAAGATTAAAGGTAGGGTAGAGGAATGGGGTAAAAAGATCAAGTTATATCATGTACAGGTACAAATCCTCTATGATGAATGTGGTCATTATGCGTATCTAAAAATGTACCAATAAAATCTGATTGAAGAAAAAACTAAAAAGAAATAAAAGAGAAATTTAAGAAACTCTATGCAGTCTTCTAGAGCTCTTATAAAATCAACTTTATAAAGCTCTTATAAAGTCAAGTTTGTAACTGAAACAAAACAAGGCAGCACATTAAAAATAACCACACTGACACAGCGGGTGTACGCCAAGCACGAACACAGGGCACACTTTGCCATGCAGACGCGTTGTGGACCCTCTGCCCCACACCACGAGATGCACAGTAACTGGGTCCTTGTGGGACTTTCCCGCTCCGTCCCTCTTTGTGGCTCATATGTGACTGGCGCTCGTGTCATCAGTGGTCTTCGTTGTGGATGCACCTTGAGACATAATGTTAAGTAAAATAAATCAGCCATGCAGCTTAAATTTTGAATGATTTCTCTTCTATCAAAAACTCCAAGAATAAATCATTTAAAGAGCTAAATAAAAGGTAGATAACGGGAAGCAGGGAGTCAGATCTTCTGCAAATGGAAAAGGGACCACGAGAGGGAGGGAGGGAGAAGGGAGGTGAGGGGAAGCAAAAAGAATTAAGACGTATTATGCACGTGTCCCAACTCCACATGAGGAATGTAATCTCGGTGCACTGCAAACTGTATTAATAAAAATAAAACGTTTGGGAAAAAACACATTGTAAGGAAAGCACTGAGCACCTGGGGCCTATAAACCTTGCTCTCCATTTTTTTCCTAACCACAAAGGCATTGACCCGTGAACATTATAAACCACTTAAAACTGAAAGACTTGAACAGCTGCATTCCGAGTGCCTTTTAGACTTGACTCAAACAAATTTCAGTTTTTAGGTCAGAAGTTTGCTGAAATTACTAAAGAAACATTGAATTACCTGTACTTTTAAAATTCTCAAACCCTGCACTGCAGGGATCATTAAGTAGTATAACCCACTGCTTTTATGCATGTATTTACTTGATAGCTGTCCTACTGTAAAAAGAACCAAATCCAAGGCAAACCTCCCATATGGGTGAGGGAGGAGAAAAAAAAATTTAGGTCTCAATGAGCCATTCTTTCAGTTACAGGAATCAAGAGTCAACTTAATTTTAGCTTGAATACAACAGGGCTTTTTTTTTCTCATAAAACTAGGAAATTCATGGGCATTCTAGTTTCCTAAATGGATTTATGCAGAGGCACAAATGATATAATCTGGAAACTAAATTTCTCTACCTGTTCCTACAGATAGCTTTCTGCCATTAGCTCCATCCTCAGATGGAGTTTCCCCATGACCTAGTCACTAGATGCCCATTAGTTCTACTAGTTCTACAAATTCAATGGGGGAAAAAAAGACCTTTTTCTTCAATACTGATTAAGATAGTCCTTGGCCCACAGGAGTGGCAATATATGCCTGTAATCCCAGTACCCCGGGAGGCTGAACCAGGAGAATTGTAAGTTTGAGACCAGCCTGGACAACTTAGTGAGATCCTGTCTCAAAATTAATTAATTAATTAAAATAATAGCATAAAATAAAAATGGCTGGGATGTACCTCAGTGTAAAGACCCAGGGCTCATTACCTGATGCCGGGGTGGGGCAGAAGGTATTGACCAAGCTTGAGTGCTGCATCCTTTGCTGTGGACAAGGGGCAGAGTACTTGAGCAGAAAAGGTCTGTGCCATGAGTCTACCATAAAACGAGTTAGGGAGAGAAATTTTTCTCCAATTGGCAAATTAATTTTGGGAAAAAAAGAGAATATGGAGATTGGTAGGAGACACTCAAAAATTCTGGAGTAATACCTTCATGAATAGAGTAGAACAAAGTCCCATAAAACATTACAGTTTCAAGATGATGGTGAGAAATAATATACGGGATGCAAATACTATGCGGCAGATACTCTAAGTTCTTTTTGTAGACAAGATATTTAGTGCCCCAAATGCCCCTTTCAGATAGCCACTGTCATTCCTGTTTTATAAAGGAACAAACTGCAAATTAGAAAGTCTTGTGGTTTGCCAAAAGTTCCAGAACTCATAAAGTATTAGACTCAATTCGTTGCCATAAATAAATCTCTTCATTCACACACCAAAATCCTGTTCAAGGTTGAAAATGCCTTTTGAAAATGCCTTTTTCTGTCACTCTAGCAGAAGTCTCAAGAAGATAATTCTTTGTGAAGGAGAAATATGAAATGGAGAAAGTACAGAGAAGTCTGCTTATTTGAAAATCTAATTCCAATTGATTCAAATCTTGTTGACTCGCCCAGAAACTAAAACCGTGAGTTATTGCTTGTACAGGACTCAATATGGAGTCCCTGAAAGTAGCAATTCGAGACACGAGGAACATTAGAATAAAATGTTATTCTAGCTTCTTCACGAGGAAACCAATGCCCAGAAAGTTATGTCGCTGGCCTGGAGAGTGAATGGAAAATGGTTCATGCTGGACATTCACACTTCGCAAGAGACTGCCAGTAGCATCACCCTCTTTGTTGATGTTAATTCACAAGGGAAGATGGATATTCCAACCAAATACTACTTTTGAAAGCAGAGTAAGGCTCCAAAAGGAAAGAATGTAAAACACTTAAATTTTTTTTAATAAATACTTAAAATCAATCTAACAAAGGAAGTAAAATATCTCTACACTGAAAACTACAGTACTCTGAAAAAAAGGAGATCGAACAAGATATCAGGCAATGGAAAGATATCCCTTGCTCTTGGATAGGAAGAACCCACATAGTGAAAATGGTCATACTCCCTAAACTGTTATACAGATTTCATGCAATCCTAATCAAAATATCATTAACATACATCACAAAGTCAGAGAAAGCAATCCTAAAATTCATTTGGAACCAGAAGAGACCTGGAGTATCAACAGCAATTCTGGGCAACAAAGGCAAGGGAAGGGGTATCAGAATCCCTGATGTGAAGTTACACTACAGAGTTATTTTGATAAGAGCAGCAGGGTATTGGTAAAAAATAAAAAATAAAAAAAATAAAAAGCCCAGAGGATCAGTAGAACAGATTAGAAGATGCAGAAACACACTCAGCCTCCTTATTTTTGACAAATGGGCCAAACACATTCATTAATAAATGGTGCTTGAAAAACTGGCTTTCCACATGCTGAAGACTAAAACTAGACCCATGCCTATCACCATGCACTAAACTATAGTTGAAATCTAAATATTCAAACAGAAACACTAAATCTGCTGGAAGAGAGAATAGGTAGAGCTCTTGAAGACATAGGTGTAAGCAAAGACTTCATGAACAAAATCCAGATCTCAATGGAAATATTACAAAGAATCAGCAATTGGGATCTCATCTTACTAAAAAAAAAAAAAATGTTTGCACAACAAAATAAATCACTAACAAAGTGAAAAGACAACCCATGGAGTGGGAAAAAATCTTTAACCAGTTGCTCTCAGACAATGGACTAATATCTAGAACACATACAGAACTGAAAAAATTCAGATCCTCTAAATTCAAAGACCTAATCCAAAAATGAGCATCTGAGATAAATATATACTTTTCAGATGAAGAAGTATAAACAGCAAATAAATATATGAAAAAATGTTCAATATCACTGGTCACTCAAGAGATGCAAATTAAGACAACACTGAAATTCCATCTCTCCCCAGAAAAAATGGCTTTTATCAAAAAATCAACCAATAACAAGTGCTGGCAGGGGGGATATAGCTTAGTGGCATAAATGCTTGCCTGGGAAGTGCAAGGACATGAATTCGAGCCCCCGTACCAAAAAAAAAAAATAGACGACATTAAATTAAAAGGTTTAAGCCGGGCGTGGTGGCGCACGCCTTTAATCCCAGCACCTGGGAGGCTGAGGTAGGTGGAGCGTTGTGAGTTCGAGGCCGGCTTGGGCTACAACGCGAGTGCAAGGCCGGCCTGAGCTACATAGTGCGACCCTGCCTCAAAAAACCAGGGCTGGGGAGTTTGGCTTAGCGGCTTAAGCGCCTGCCCTGGCAAGCGCAAGGCTG
>RJWM01030350.1:0-23510 GCA_004363535.1 Dasyprocta punctata
CCCCCCCCGCTTTCCTCCGTTCCAGCCAGGACGGCAGGCAGCTCCCCGCTCACGCAAGGGAAGCCCAGGCCGGGAGCGGCCGGGGTCCCTGGAGCTCCCGAGAGCTGAGGGCGTCTGCAGAGCCACAGCGGAATTCATTTCCACGCCAAGCGATCGGCCATGGCGTCAGGCTGCTCACGTTCCAGGTTTGGTCTCTAGTCTCAGCTAGAAGTGACTTTATTTAAATATTTAATTGACAATTATTTCAAATAATTTAACAGTACAGATGTATCAAAGTTCCTCTCCTGTTCACAGATCATCACAATGATTAATGTAATGTGTATTATTTTAAAGCTGATTTAGGCTTTTTTCATGTATAGATATGCTATTAAAATATGCTGATCTTGGTAACATACATGCATGTGAGGGTTAATCCTAGCTGTGTTCACCTGATTGGCTTGGGAGCTGTCTAGGGGTTTAGTGCACACTCTTCTAGGTATGTCTAGAGGATAATGTAGGCGTGAACTTGGGACTTACAATATATATATCCCACATCCATGCCTCTGTTGCCCTGGAACTGTCCCCAACCACCACGGAATAGACATCTTTGCTCCACACTGCCTGGCCCCATGATGTTGCTGCTTTGTAACCAGGTGGCCATGGACTGAGCTCCCTGAAGCCATCAGCCAAGCTAAGCCACTCCTCTTTTAAATGTGGGGGTCGGGCCTTGTGTCCCGGCAAAGGATGGACGACTAACACAAGGGGTGATGACATATGCATTAATCCACACGTCCCTGTAACAGTTAACACAATGAATTCAGGATTTTCCTGTGGCAGCACATGTGGGTCTAGCTTGATTATGAAGCTACTCTCCAGAATCCTTCGTTAAGAAGGAACACCAGACACCCACCCTCCCGGGGAGTCCCTCTGCCTCTGTTAGCAAGGGAATGGGTGGCCCCTTATTCATTCTGAGCCTCCCTTGACACTCTAGCGTCCCGATGTCCCCTGAGCCTGCTGTGAAGCATCCAAGTGCCACAAATAATCCAGATAGTCTCCTAGTGGACACATAAATGGTTCTCCATTTGTCGTTATAAATATTAGAATTTAAATCAGCATCTTAGAACACAAATTCTTGTGTAGATCTACATCTTTACTTCTAAGAAGGTAACGGCATGGGCATTGAGTGGAAGCAGAAAGAATAAGAATATATAAAACAAAACACTGAAGATTTCAAATGTTTTTACCCATAAAGAAATAATAAATGTTTGTGGAAATAGATATATTTATTCGGATTTAAGCACCACACAATGTACAGATGGATATGGCCAGGTTTTTTTCCTTTTCCTTTTTTTTTTTCTTTTGGTCTTTTTGAGACAGTTTTGCCATGCAGTTTAGGCTGGCCTTGAACTCATTATGTAGTCCAGGCTGCCCTCAAACTTGCAGCAATCCTCCTGCCTCAGCCTCCCAAGTGACGCAGTAACTTGTGAAGCCTGTGTGTACCTGACATTTATCTGCAGTTTTTTATGAGATGAGGTCTTGTTATGCTTCCCAGGCTGGCTCTGAACACTTGGGCTCAAGTGATCATGCTTCAGCCTCCAAGTAGCTGGTCCACTACAACTGGTTTCAGGTGTTTATCTAACCCTCGTCACTTAAAGTGTGAACACCGTATGACCAAAGTTATTCTCTGGCCTCTGATAAGGAGGGAATTCACACAGGAATCTCTTTCTCTTATGTTCCTTATGGGTACTAAGAATGCATCTTTCATAAGTTGTAATGTTTTTCTGTTGTCACTGTGACAAGTTACCAAAAAAGTTCTGATTTACACATTTTTTTTTTTTTTTTTTTTTTAAAAGTTCTGATTTAAAACAGCACAAGCCCAGCATGGTGGCACATGCCTCTAGTCCAGCGCTTGGGAGGCTGAGGCAGGAGGATCACTGTGAGTTCGATGTCAGCCATATCCATTGAAATTAGGAATAGACACATGAAAACCAAATGTTTTTCTCCATTTCTGCCACGTTTGCTTTTTATCTCTTATTAGCCCACATTTTACTGCTACGTGTTATGAACTTCACTATGCATTGTTATTACTTTTACTTTAAACACTTATCTTTTAAATGCATTGACACAATAAGGAAATCATCTTTGTACTTACCCATACAGTTGCAATTTCCGGTGCTGTTCATTGCTTTATGTAGATCCAGATTTCTATCTGGTGTCACTTTCTGTCTGCCTGGGAACTTCCTTTCACATTTCTTGTAATGCCCCTCTGTTGGTTTTTAATTTTAAAAAAATACTTTATTTCATCTTTGTTTTGAAATGTATTTTAACTGAGTGTAGACTTCTGGGTTGATAATGTATTTTTCTCCCAGTCTTTTAAATATATTGCTCCTCTCTTCTTTGACTTTCATTGTTTCTGACAAGAAATAAGCTGTCATCTTAATTTTTATTCCCGTATAGGTATTTTTCCTACCACCACCGCCGCCAAAGCCTCATGAGTTTATAGCTAAATGTGATCTTGGGTCTATCTCCCTCTCCTCCAGAAACTATTTCTCCCTTAAAGTGGGGGGGTGTCACAGCAATGACAAAGTGACTGAGACACTGACACCGATTTTAGGCAATTTAATTATTAGACATCAGATAATTTTCTTCATGTTGCTTTTTCTTGAGATTCTTTGAGCTTCTTGCATCTGTAGGTTTATTGTTTTCATCAGATCTGAATAATTTTCATTCAGTATTTTTTCAAATGTGTTTTTATGCCCCATGTTTTCGATCCTTCAGAGGTCTCCAAATACATCTATATTAGGGCACTTGAAGTTGTCTCGTAGCTCACTGATGACTATTTGTTATTTTCAGGGCTTTTTCTTTCTTTCTTTCTTTCTCTGTTATATTCTGGGAAGTTTCTGTTGCTGTAGCTTCAACTTCATTGTTTTTTCTGTCACATCTACTCTGCCATTAAGAGTCCATCGCAGTTTTTCAACTCAGAAATTGTAGTTTGCACTTTTCAAAGGTTAGTTGGAATTTTTAAAATATCTTCCACATCTTTATTTTCATACTTAATTTTTATTCTTATTTCTTGAGCGCATAAATTCAGTTTTAATAACTGTTTCATTAACCTCATCTACCATCATCTGTCTCATTTGTATGTCACTGAGATCAGTTGATTTTCCTTCCAATTATTCAAACCCACTACACTGTCTCTTTGAATGCCTGCTAATTTTGATCAGATGGTAAACATTGTGAATTTCAAATTATTGAGTGCTGGGTATTTTTTTATCTCTATAAATAAACATTCTTGAGCTCTCTTCTAAGATGTAGTTAAATTACTTGGAAACAGTATGACCCTTTTGAATCTTGCTTTACATTTTATTACGTGAAACCAGAACCTTCTTTGATCTATGGTTAATATTTCTTTGCCACTAAGATACAAACCTTCGGAGTATTCCAACCCAATATCCTACTAATTATGAAGTTTTTCTCTCAATGCACACATAAATCAGGCTCTTCTGTGCCGTACAAGTGATGGTATAATTCCATTTTTGTGTCTCATGAGTTTTCTCATCACCATATTATTTACATTTTGTTTCCTTTATAGAACACACATCATTTTTCCTCCTGTAGGAATTTTTATTTTTGTCACATAGCTTTCTTCTAAAACTCCTAAATCCTTGAGTTTTACCAAATTATTTTGATCTTAAAGTGTTTCCTTAGATACTGAGGTACAAAATATGTGTACATTATTTTCTCAATGGAATAATCTTATATTTTTGGATTCCCTGTCTCTCTCTCTCTCTCTCTCTCTCTCTCTCTCTCTCTCTCCCCCTCCCTCCCTCCCTCCCTCTCCCCTTTCTCTCTCCCTCTTTCCCTCTCTCTATCTCTCCCTCTCTCTCTCTTTTTGAGACAGGGTCTTGCTATGTAGCCCAGGTTGACCTCAAACTTGTGGCAATCCTCCTGCCTCAGCCTCTTGAGTGCTGGGATTACAGGGGTACACCATGATGCCCAACAAGATTTTCTCTTTTTAAAACATGGTTTCAAACAACATTTTCTATTCAGCCACCATTTTACCCTTGCAAAATAAAAAATCTATTTATTTTTCCACGTTCTCATCTTGTTTCCTTTATGTACATCTACTATGCGTCTAAATGATTTGCTGCCTATTTCACACTTTTGAACAATTACATGTTATTACTTGATCTTGCAGTATGTGTTGACCTAAGTTTATATTGCATGCTTTCTCCGCTTTGCCCTTTCTCAAACTCCTGTACCATGTATCGCTTTCTCTTTATGTTCTGTTTCCTATACTTTATCTGTGTTCTAAGCCATTGCTTCTCAACAGCTCTCTTTTTAAAATCTTCCAGACTGTCTTGGGTATTTCAGGTTCTCTGCTCTTTGAGTTTCATTGCTATTATTCATTGTTTTTCTAATTTTAATGTCATCAGTTTCTGCTCCTGTTGGTAAAGTCCATTGCCTTGTCCTGGATATATTGTACTTTTCTTTATATAGTTTGTTAAAGTGGAAGCTTATATTATTGATTTGAATCTTTTCTTACTTTCTAGTATAAACATGCAATGACATACCTTTCTCTTTAAGTATGACTTTGGCTGAATAACACAAATTCTGATATGTTGCATTTTTATTTTCATTAAGTTGAAAAAAATTGATTTTCCTGAATAATTTTTTCTGAAAGCTGTTGGTAAAAAAAAAAAAGTTATTGTATGATTTGGGCAGTTGTAGATATCTCTTGTTACATTGGTTAGTTTAATTCTACTACGGGTGTAGGACACACTGTTGTAGTCCATTTGTGCTGCTACAGACTAATTTGCAATGAACAGACATTATTAGATTATAGTTCTGGAGGCCAGGAAATCCATAGTCAAGGCCTCAGCATCTGGGCTGTGGCCTTCTTGCTGCCTCATTCATTCACAGAAAGGCAAGGACTGGGCAAGAGAGAGCAAATGATCAAATGTGCAGCTTCCAGAACTTTTATAATGGGAACCAATCAATTCATGAGGATGAAACACTTATGATCTAAGGCAGCTCCCCTTGAACCCCATCTCCCAACAGTGCTGCATTGGAGATTAAGTTTATAGCACATGCACTTTGATGATGCATTCAAACCATGGCCATAATTTGTATGATTCTAACTCTTTTAGCATTGTAAGAGACAATCTGTGGCTCACATTGATGAATATTCCACATACACTTGAAAATAATGTGAATCCTCATGTGGGCCAACTGTGTCTTTCTTTCGTGTCCTTCTGCACTTGTTAAATCTTCTGTTTACTGTCATTCACTCAGAAAGTGGGTGGTAAAGCCTCCAAATAGAATTGAAGATTTGGTCATTTCTCCTTTTGTCTTATCACATTTTGTTTCATGTATTTTAAAGATCTATTTTTAGGTGCACACACAGATTTTGTTCTTGGTGGATTGATTTTTTCGTATCATTATGTAATGTCTATTTTGATGAAGTGTCTATTGATGTCTTTTGCATCTTGAAAAACTGTACTCTTTATTTCTTAGTAAAGGAATTTTCAGAGTTCTTTATATATTTTCCATATAAGGCTTTCATTGTACAGATGATTTGCAAGTATTTGCTATCCACTTGTAGCTTGACTTTTCATTCTTTCTGGAAGCAAATGTCTTTCATTTTGAGTATGTCTAATGAGTCATTTTTTCTTTTATGAGTCATGCTCTGGTGCAATGTTTAAGACTTTGTTACCTAACTCTAGGATGATGAAGAGTTCGTTTGTTTGTTTGTTTGAGACAGGGTCTCGCTTTGTAGGTCGGGCTGGCCTTGAACTCACTATTGTAGCCCAGGTTGGTCTTGAACTTGCAGCCATCTTCCTGCCTCAGCCTCCCAGATGCTGTAATTACAGGCAAGCGCCACCACACCCGGTAAAGATGATGAAGATTTGACTCCATGTTTTATATTTAAGTTCTCATATTTTTTTGCAGTTAACATTGATATATCTACGATAGATCTTGAATTAATTTTATAAAAAGTCAACCGGAGGCGGAACTCAGGACCTGACAAGATGGCCGGGCCGCCCCCAACGTGGGATCATCGAGGAGGGCTCAGCGTTGCAGCAGAAGCAGTTCCTGGCATGAAAGCTGAACCAGGTGAGAGCAACACGCGTTATTATTCTGGGGTCACTGTCGGCCCCAGGATTCCACTTTCAGGAGAGGGGTTTTAAAACGTGAACTATTTCTTGCGGAAGAGTATACAGTGGCAGCACCTAAAGTGCGCTTCATGACCAAAATTTATCATCCTAAAGTAGACAAGTTGGGAAGATTATATTTAGCTACTAAGAAAAATAAATGGTCGCCAGTACTGCAGATCCACGCAGCTCTGCTATCGATCCAGGCTTTGTTAAATGCGCCTAATCCAGATGATCCATTAGCAAATGATGGAGCGGAGCAGAGCGGAAGCCCAGCGAAGCCCACGCCATGCAGACGGCTAGAGCATGGACTGGGCAATGCGCTGCTTCTCTTGTTCCACCAAGACCCTTTTTGTTTACATTTAATGGAAACAGTCTTAGAAACATACAGAATAAAAGTCCAGACTTTTCTGGGTTTTTTGGTCATTAAATGCACATTAGCAAATCTAAAAAATATTATATAAAGTATGAGGTTTGGATAAAGGTCAAGTTTTCACATATAGGTATTTAATTGCTCCAGTACCACTGACTGAAAAGGCTGACAATTTTTTTTTTTTTTTTTTTTTTCGGCACTGGGGATTGAACTCACAACCTCGCGCCCGCCAGGGCAGGCGCTTAAGGCACTGAGCCAAACTCCCGGCCCTGGTTTTTTGAGGCAGGGTCGCACTACGTAGCTCAGGCCGGTCTTGCACTCGCGTTGTAGCCCAAGCCGGCCTCGAACCCACAACGCTCTGCCTACCTCAGCCTCCCGAGTGCTGGGATTAAAGGCATGCGCCACCACGCCCGGCTAAGGCTGACAATTTTTAATCGAACTACTTAGCCCTTCATAAAAACTGAATTGGTCGTATATGTGCGTGTCTCTTTTGGGATTTTATTAAGTTCCACAGATCTAAAACTTCACAGTAAAACTGAAAATCAGACAGTATGGCTTCTTCACCTGTTTTACATTTTTTAAATTGTTCTCTTCTAGTTCCTCTGCCCTATGATAAACGTTTTAGATGAGGTTATCTACATATACACAAAAATTCTACTGGGTAACATAACTGACACTGCTTTGAATCTAGATCATTTTAGTGAGAATTTACTGCTTTATTATACTGAGTCAGTTCATGAACACAGTCTGATTCTCCATATATTTTGGTCTTTATTTCTTTCATCAGCATTTTGTAGTCTTCTTTGCATTTAGTGGGAAGTCTTAGGAACATTACAGAATAAAAGCCCAGAATTTTCAGGGGATTTTTAGTGATTAAATGCACATTAGCAAATCTTAAAAGAAATTAAAGTATGAGTAAAAATTATATAAAGTATTTCATCAGCATTTTGTATAAAAGTATAAAAAACTTACATAAAGTATTTCATCAGCATTTTGTAGTCTTCAGCACAGATCTACTTCCATGTTTTGTTAGGTTTATATTTGCATATTGTATTTATGGATGCTGTCGAAAATAGTACTATAAAAAAATTTGGTTTTCAAACCTTACAGCTATTCTATGGAAATCTGATTTATGTTTTTGTGTTGACTGTGTCAATCATGAGCTCTTGCTAAACTCACTTACTAGATCTAGGAGTTTTTGACATTTCCTTAACTATTTCAACATAGGTACCTATTTCTTACATGAATAGGGGCAATGTTATTCTACTCTAATCTGTATGCCTCTTCTTAATATTCTTCACTTTATCCCATGGGTAAGAAACAGTGGATATAGACATCTTCGTCTTGTTTTTGACCTTAGGGTGAAGGACTTGGTCTTTGATGTTAGTTGCAGATTTTAGTTGTAATTTTTTGTAGATATCATTTGTCAGATTAAGTTTCTATTTTTTCTTTATGTGAGAGTTCTTAACCATAAACGGATGTTGTATATTATTGTCAAATACATTTTCTGCTTAGGTTGAGATGATTATAAAACTATTAAGTCTGTTAATATCATTTGTTACACTGATTTATTTTGACATACTGAACCAGCCTTGTATTACCCAGAAAAATTTCATTTAATAATGATCTATTACTATATTTATATATTTATGGATTCTATTTGCTATCATTTAGTTGAGAATTTTTGTATCTATGTTCATGAGGGGTATTTGTAAGTTTCCTTTTTGGGATCATCTTATAATAGTTCTAATGTAAAGATTGTGATAACCTTATAAAATGAATTGGAACAATTTTCTCCTATTTATATTTTATAGAAGAGCTTGTATAGAATTGGTGATAACTCTTGGGAAAAATCACAAGGAAAACTATCAATATCTAGCAATATCAGAAAGTTTTAAAATATGCCATTAACATCATTTTTATTAATTAAGTTTATTGATACATTTTAAATATATATAATGAGACCCTGTCTCAAAACAAACTGTACAGTTGATTTTTTTCTAAAATCTTTGATATTTTTGGTACAAGAAGATATTCTCTATTTTGCAGTCTCAGGTGAGTTGCAGGGGTAAAGGAAACTTACAAAATACTCTATGTCTACATTAATTTTAAAATGGGAGATCTTTTTTCTCTTTTATTTTTTTTAATTTTCTTTTCTCTTTTTTTTTTTTTTTTTTCTTGAGACAGGGTGTCACTATGTAGTTCAGATTGGCCTTGAACTCACTATGTAGCCCAGGCTGGCCTCAAACTCAGAGTGATCCTCCTGCCTCAGCCTCCTGAGTGCTGGGATTATAGGAATGCGCCATCATGCCCCGCTAGACCTCTCTGCCATACCACATGACATTGGTAAAAGAGGAGCCATGACCAAAAGGACTGGTTCCTTGAATGAACAGATGGCACGGGGAGCAGTGAATTCAAGAAGTCGTCATCTGAAGAATGAAAAAAAGGTTTTAATTTCTACTCCAATTGTGAGTAAAAAATTGACATTAAAGAAATAACTTTGAGCTGGATGTGGTGGTGCATGCCTGTAATCCCACCACCCAGGAGGCTAAAGCAGGAGGATTACCGTGAGTTTGAGGCCAGCCTGGGCTACATAGTGAGTTCAAGGTCAGCCTGAACTGCATAGCAAGACCCTGTCTCAAAAAAACCAAAACCAAATCAAACAAACAAAAAGAATTAACTTTGAGATATAATTCATATAAAATGCAATTTACATGTACAGTGTATAATTCAGTGGGTTCTTTTTCATCGTTGGGTTTTATTTTGAGACAGGGTCTCAATATGTAATCCAGTGTGGCCTTGAACTCACTCTAACAGGCCAGGCTGTCTGGATCCTCCTGGCATACTTAGCTGCTGTGCATGGTGCTGCATCCTCAGCCCCAGTCAACTCAGTGATGTTTAATATATTCACAGAGTTGTGCAACAATCACCACAGTCAATTTTGGTACATTTTCCTCACCACAAAAAGAAACTCCGCTCCATTTTCTTCCTGCTACCACCTCCATCCTTCCCTCGGTCCCAGGCAGTCCATTATCTGCCTTTTGGTCTCTATGAATTTTCCTATTTGAGAGATGTGTGTGTGTGTGTGTGTGAGAGAGAGAGAGAGAGAGAGACAAGGTCTTGCTTTGCAGTTCAGTCTGGCCTTGAACTGTCTATGTAGTCCAGGCTGGACTCTAACTCACAGCAATCCTCCTGCCTCAGCCTTCTGACTGCCGGGATTGAAGGTGTATGCCACCACAACCAGCTTTTAATGGACAGCTTTAACAAAAGGTATTTCTATACTGTCACAAACACAGCTAGAGTAGGTCAGAATGCATAAGACTGAAATAAAAGTTCAAGTGTTCACTCCATTTGTTGGCCCTTAACTCCATGCAGTCACTCTCCTGTGATTAGAGGGGCTGAACTAGAATTGTGGAGAAGCAATACTTGAGGTCAGAACTTCTCAAGCAAAGGCTTTGCATGGATGTCAGTCTACAAACTCTTGTTATTGATCCATGACAAAATAAATACACAAGTCCAAACATTTAGAAGCTTTTGCTAGGTGTAGTGGTGCACTTCTGTAATCCCAAGCTACTTTGGTGTTTTTAAACTTCTTTTTTCTAATAACTCATTTAAATCAAATTTTACAAAAGTATTGGTTCACAAGAGATTGGACATTTTAAATACCCAACTAAAGCAGGGCATGGTGGTACATACTTGTATTCTTAGCACTCTGGGAAGCTTAGGCAGGAGGATGACAAGTTTGTGCCCAGCCTGGGCAATTTAATAAGACCTAGTCTCAAAAGTAGGGAGGAAGGTCGCCTGGATATGTAACTCAGTGTGAAAGCCATGGGTACAATCCCAGTATAGAGAAAAATAAAACTCACAAGCAAAACAAAAAACTGGCTTCTCAATACAGACAGTGCGAGAAGTGTAAGGTACATGACAATGTCCCTGCTACTTATAGAAAAAAAATCTGTTGAGAGGAAAGACTAATCTTTCCCTCAGGTTCTTCACTGCTTCAGACTCTACCAATGACAAGTTCTCTCACTGGACAGTGAGATTATTATCCTGGGGTTTCCAAAACAGCTTAGGCTTCCGGAGAGGGAAAATCCGACAAATATGTATCAGAGAGAAAATGCATTTTAAACTTATACTCCTAAAGATAAAAAACCACTCGAATGGAATAAGAAACTGCAATCTAAAAGCAAACCAATGTTTTCCCAAACCCTTGAGGATATAAGGTGTATCGTGTGAGGGGCGCTGTAGGACTGTAGTTCTCATACAGTCTATAGTGTTATTTTACTTTTTCTTGGGTATACAACTGAAATAAACCATTCATTTATGACTCTTTTCAATAAACAAATGAATAAATAAATAAAATGATCACTTTGATTATAGAGATTTTTGTATCTGTACATGACATCTCCATTCTTTCTTTTTTCCCCATTCCCTTATCCTCCCTTCAATCGCTCTTCCCCTCCTCATTTACAAAAGCTTTGTTTCTTTTCTCTTTTTTTTCTTTTCCCTTCCTTTCTTTCCCTCTCCTGTCTCTTTAGTTCCCTGTCCCAATTGAGCATTTCCTATTCCATGTCTAGCATATTTCATAATGTCTAGCATACACTCTGGTCCTCATTTATACTTTCTGTTTCTCACACCAGAGAAACAATGCAATATTTACACATGTATGTTCAATTTATTTCACTTAAGTGTATGGTCTCAAGGTCCATCCATTTACCTAGAAATGTCTCAAGTTAGTCCTTCTCTATGGCTGAGTAGTACTCCATTGTATAAAAACAGCACATATTTATCCATTCATCAGTTGGTGGGCATTTTTGTTATTTCCAAGCTTTAGTTATTATAGACTGTGTTGCTATAAACCTGGTGTGCATACATTGTTATGGTATCATACTTTTAATTCTTCTGGGAAGATGAAATAGCTGGGTTAAATGGAACCTCTAATCCTAGTTTTTTGAGGAATCTCTACTCTGATTTCCACAGTGGTTGCACCAGTCTGCACTCCCACCAGTAGTGGAGAAGGGTTCCTGTTTTTCCACATCCTTACCAGCATTTGTTAGTGGTTGATTTCTTGATATTAGCTATTCTAATGAAATCTCAGTGTTGTTTTAATTTGCATCTCTTTGGTGACCAGTGATGTTGAACATTTTTTCATATATTTATTTGCCACTTGTACTTCTTCATCTGAGAAGTGTCTATTCATTTCAGATGCCAGCTTTTGGATTGGGTCTTTAAACTTGGGGAGTCTGACTTTTTTTAGTTCTTTATATATTCTAGATATTCGTCCCTTGTCTCAGTACATCTGCATGCCATTAATTTCTGTAATAACTATACTAGCCCTCAGGTTATCCAATTTACCCAGGGTGAATTTTGTTAGTCATTTTACTACATCATCGAGTTTCATCTAAGTTCTTGAATCGATGTACATAAAATTTTCTGAGTATTTTGATTTTTAGCCTTGTACTATTTGTGTGTTGACCTCATGTCCTGCAACTTTCCCAAACTTGTTGTAGTTCCCTTGAGGTTTTCCAGGGGCCAAGCTCCTTGCTGTCTTAGTTACTCTGTCTGTCTGAGACAAAATACCTGACATCTGGGGTTAAAGGAGGAGAGGCTCAGTGCAGCTCACAGTTTGCAGGGGTTTGGGTCCATAGTTGGCTAGCTCCAGGGCAGGGAGGCGTGGCCAAGGGGCATCGCAAAGGAGAAAAAGTTCATGGCACGCAGAACACAGTAGCAGCAAACCCACCTTTTATATTTCACTCAGGATGGGGCAGCCTTAATCCCAGCATCATAACCTTAATTCCAGCACCACAAACTTAATCCCAACATTACACCCTAGATCCAGCCACTCCCAACAGCCCCATCTAGGATGGCATCAGGCTTGGAGGGACATCTAGATACAAGCCATAACCCTCACCCACTGAGATGGCGGAAGGCTGGTTACCCAGCAAGCTACCCACTCAGCTTGGGTTATTCAACTCCAAGGAGAACAGATCAGAGACCTGATGTGCTATCTGCACCTCAGAGGAGACTAAGGACACATCATCCAGTGCCTCCTGTGTGCTGCAATGGGAAGGGACAAGGTCTCAAATGTTCTCCTTCCTTTTATCTTGGAGACACTGCTCCTGTACCCTCCACTCTGCTCTGCCTCCAGGTGAAACAGAAGGAAGAAAATGTGGAAAGAGGGAAGAGGAGAGAAGAGTAGACTGGATCTCTAGGTTACCTATCAGGACTGTGAAATAGACACTCTGGAAAGATGAAAGAAAGAACAGCAATCCCTTCATGTTAAGGGTGAGTTGCTGGGATTGTCAGTTTCTGCTGTGATTTTATTTCAAATACAAAAATCAAATTCCCCTCCTGGGGGCTGTGTACACAGTGGCAAGACAGGATCCTCCACTCCCTGCTTGTTCCGTAAGTTTTCTTTTCTCCTTCATTCCAATAGCTGGACATGAGTCACCCTCTAGTCATAAATAAGAGCTGCACATCCAGGAGTGTTAAGGAGGAAAAAAATGCAGTCATGGATCAAGCACCAGATGGAATCCTTTAAATCTGTACTTTCTTCTGAATATAAAGGCACTGAGGAAAGGAGAGGAGACTAAGAAAAAGAAACCAAAACGCTCAGCTGGAAGGGGCACATCCAGGGCCCAGACCTGTGCAGAATGGCGATTACTCCAGCCTGCTCGCACCTGATTCCTGTGTGACAGCTGCTCCCCACCCAGTCTCAGATCTGTCCTTGTCCTCAAAACATTCATGGGAGATTGAAGAGGAAGTCTGACCCTAATTACAGTTGACCATAAAGCACCAGTTAGAAATCGTTCTCTGAGAAAGTAGCAGCCTTGGATACCCACCTCAGAAAAAAGGAAAGAAGCATCTGGGTGTGGTGACACACATTCCATAATCACATCGCAAGGGAGATTGAAGCAGGATCACAAATTGGTGCTCCTCACTTAAAAACACAGAAAATGAAACAAAATAAAATGGCAGAGGAGGGAAGTGGAAGGGAGAAAAAGAGAGAGAGAGAGAAGAGGAAAAGAAAGACAAAGAAGAGAAAAGAAAGGAACAGAATTTTAAAAAAAAGAACCATGAAACAAATAAGTGAGAAGGAAGGGCCTGGTTGTTGTTGTTTTATTGGTTTTTGTTCCTGTTATTTTTGCTGTACTAGAGGTTGAACCCAGAACCTTGACATTGAACTCCATCCCCTGCCAGCCCTTTTTACTTTTTGAAACAGGGTCTCGTAAGTCACGAAGTTGCCCAGGCTGACCTGGAACTTGTGATCCTCCTGCCTCAACCTCCCAGAGTGCCGGAATTACAAGTATGTGCCACCACACCCAGATAAGGGCCTATTTGGGGGGTAAGTTAAGCCAAGAAATAACGTGAATGAAAAATTTTGGAGAAGCTTTAGACAAGAGTTTAGGAGAGCCCCATCTCAAGCTCAAGACAATCACTGGTTGACTTTCTGTGTCTGTATATTTTCCTGTTCTGGGCGTGTCACGTAAATGGAACCAGATAGTATATGGTACTTTGTGAATGGTTTCTTTCAAAATGTTCTTAGAATAACATTTTAGTTTCATCCACACTGGGCCTCCTTGAATACTAACCTAAGGAGGAACAAGATGCCTCATTATTTGTAAGTGAGTGTGGAAGTCACAGCTCCTCCAGCATGGTCACCAGGGATGATGGAGACAGGGTATAGTAGCAATGGGAAATCTCATGACCAGTGACTAGGAATCAACTCCCGCATCCTGACGGAATTTTCTTTGTCAACGCCATGGGTGGGCTGTGCCTAGGCGGAGTTCAGAGGCCTTAAGAGAGCCTGCTGGGGTTATAAACTTGGGCTCGTTACTTAGATTTTTGCTGGTTTTTTTTTTTTTTTTTGTGGTGAAGTCATAGTTTTTCTCCATGGTGCTTGGCTAGGGTAATTATTGTCTAAAAGTTTTCTTCCTTACTGGGTTGTTCCTTTTCTGGCCCTTGAAATCGACAGCAGGTTTTCATCAGGGCTTTGTCTGTGCCAATGGGCATTTTCAGGTTACTGTGTCTTCACTGCAAGTCTGGTATGTATGAGACACACAGAAAAACCAGAGACTCCACTGTTCTGTCATTCCTCGGGTCCCAGGGTCACAAGACAGTTTGCCTTCTTACTTCTACTTTCTTATGTTTGTTTCGCATACAATGTCCAAGCTACTAGGTTGTTCTTAATAGGAAGAACAGAGGAAAAAGTACATCTACTTCATCTTCCTAGAGTCAGTTATGAGATTTTTCAAACTGTAATAAACTACATTTTAAAAGTCCTTATGTTTATCAATACCATAGCACAGCACTTTTAATAACCCCAGTGATTAAAAATTCAACCTTTGCAAATAGATGTTTCAAAAAGATTCTCCCACAGAAGATGTAATTATTTTTAAAAAACAGCTTTATTGAAGTATATTTGGCATATAAATTTGATAAGACCTGACATACTCTGGAAAACCATCACCACGATACAGGTAGTGAAGATATTCATCAATTCCAAAAGTTTCCTCTTCTCTCTCTGTAATTCCTCTCCCGTGCACCTTTTGTCACCATATGTTCTCTTGCATTTTAAAAGTTTTTGTAATCACCTAGTTTGAGATACCTTCATCATATAGTAAGTGCATGTTCGTGGTTTTGTAAACTCCCAAGCCGTTTTGGAAAATAATTGCAATACTTGACATTCTCACCAGCTATGTACAAGTTCCTGTGTTTCAGCTCCTTACCTGCACTTGGTGATTCTCTGGTGTCGGCCATCAGGATAGCTAAGGACTTGTATCTGTGTGGTTTTCGTTTGCATTTTCTTGATAACTAACGATGTTGAGCTCTCATGCGGGTGACTATTTGCCATCCCTATGTCTTTGTGGAGAAGTATTAAAACCTTCTCCCCTTTTTAATTGGACTGTTTGATCCCTTCTTATTGCATTTTGAGGGTTACCTATATATTTGAGACACAAGTCCTTTATCAGCTCTCCAGCTCTTCCTGTGTTCCCAGACACAGTGCTGCAGCCCTGTCACACACAGGTGCCACATAAGCCAGAGATGGCAGTTCCATGAATCCTTGGGCCCCCTCACTCACTCAAACTAATGAGACACCATGCGCCAGCAAAGTATTGATTTTAGCAAGCTGAAGAATTTATTACACAATGAAAAATCCCAGTGGATATCACATTTGAAACCGTTTGTTTCCATTTGTGAACATTTCTCAGGAGGGAAAAGAAGACAATAAAAACCTGACACTTGCAGGTGCCAAGATGCAGACACCTTACCAGACCGTCTCCAGGTTGAGGTACTCCTGTAGCAACTTTGCAGGGTGATGTGTCCTCGGCCACTGTCTTATCACTTCTCATCCTGGGTTGAAGAACTGTCTGAGGCTGGCATAAGGTTTAAATGATTCATGCACCCAGTATTCATGGAGTTGTGAAGGGCGAAATGTTCTTTGGAAGGCAGTGGAAAGTCACTCCAGAGGTGAATGAGGAGATCAGAAGCTGACAGTCAGAGCAAAAGGGCTCTGAACGCAAAATATACCCAGGTGAGGAGTATGGAGGAAAGCCTGATGGATTTAAAAAATACAGGAAATCCCTCACTCCAGTTCTGGCCAAAGATGTGGAAAAGCTCATACTCTAGAGAATCTCTATGAGTACAAACAATGTGGTAAGTCCTCCTTTCGGCGCTCAAGTATTGGAAAACACATGAGAAAGCACACGGTAAATGGGTGTTTTACATGAAAAGTTTCCAAAGACCACACGGTAACACACACCGGCAAGGGGCCCCTCCATGGAAGCTGCGTGGGAAAGTCTTTCAGTAGCCCAGCTGATTTAGAATGGATCGGAGGATTCACACTGGAGAGGAACTATGCGAGTGCAAACACTGTGGGGAGTCGTTCACTTGTTCACATTACCTTTCTGCACATGAAAAACGTCATACTGGAGTTCAGGGTCCTAGCTTTTGCTTCTGGGGTGAGATAAGGGTAATGGGGGCTAGGGGCACATAGCAAATTCATGCAATAATTTCTCAAGTACATTGTGTGTCACCAGCATGTGGCAAATTCACAACTGTCGGTCACCCAGGTTATACCTATGTCATCCCTGCCTACACCCCCTCTAACTGTCCCTACAGACCCAAACACGCTCTGCCTTTGCTTCCCTGTCTGTCCTCTCTCATCAAGAGTCCTGCCTTGTTCTCAGACCGCATCCGTTCTCATGAAGCCCCTGTTCCCATCCTTCCTTGACCCTCTTCTGTGATCCACCTGTGTCCTTCCAGGAGCCCAAGATAATAAGGAAAGTCCAACCATCTCTTCAAGGGGATTCGATGCATAAACCTCCCCCAGAGCTCCCGCCCTTCCCAGCAAAGTTGAGGAGCACAATCAGGATGAAGACACGGACACCCAGTAACCGGAGGGAGGCAGAGACCTCAGAGCTCTCTGAGGAGTCTCCCCAGCTCAGGCCCCTAGGAAATGAGCACTGCATAAAGAGTTTTGTTAGATTTAGCCTCAAGCATTTCATATTTTCTAACCAATATAAAAATCAGTTATACTTGTACACTCTAGTAATGACTATTTGAAATTCAAAATAGCTTCAGGGTATCTACTTGATAGTTGATGGTTAATTTTGTGTGTCACCCTGGCTCAGCTGTTGTACCCAGATGTTTAGTTAAACACTAGTCTTGCTGTGGGTGTGAAGGCATGCTGTAGATGTGATTAACACTTAAATCAAGAGACTTAGGATACAGCAGGTTAGCCTCGGTAATTGGAGTGGCCCTCATGCAATCAGTTGAAGTCCTGAAAAGCACTGAAGACAAAGCTTCTTCATTTTTATTTCTCTGTGATTAAATCAACAGCATCATTTCAGGGTTATATGCTAATCACATGTTTCATTTGTATTAAGAACTGCCAAAATCTTTATCAGAGTGACCATACCATTTTCCATTCCCACCAGCAGAATATGGGGAAGGATGCAGTTTCTCCACATCTTTGCCAGCATTTGTTGTGACTAGTTTTTATTTTATGTGTTAAGGCAGGCATATAGTGATAACTTACTGCAGTTCTCATTTGCAGTAGTTACGCAGGGCTGGCGAACCTTCTAGAGCTTTCGATGACAACAAACAGTTGGCCGCAGCATGCATGCCAGAGGTTTGCCTCCACAGGGCGAGAGCTGAGAGCAGACGGCCTTTCCTTGTTGCTAATGTTACATGTAAAACATTCAGTCTCTCACCTTTCAATATGGAAAACCTGCAGATTCCATTTTCAGGTTGTGATCATTTCCCTCAAGTACTAATTTTCCAAATGATTCTTTATCATAAATCGGTATTAGGTTTTGTCAAATGTTGTTTCATCTCAAAGTAATATGATTATTTCTCTTCAGTCTGTTGACATGGGAGATTACGGTGATTGATTTTCAAATGTTGAACAAGTCCTGCATACCTGAACAGATCCCATTTAGGCATGGTACATAATCCTTTATATGCATTTCTGGATTACATTTCCTAATGTTTTGTTGACAATTTGTGTGTTTAAGTGCATGAGAGATGTTAATCTTATAGTTTTCTTTTTGCATATGGTCTTGACTATCTTTGGGATCAGAGTAATAACCCTTCAATTTTCTGGGAAAATTTGTGAACCATTGTATTATTCCGTCCTTAAATAGTTGATAGAATTCATCTGTGAATTCACCTGATACTGGTGTTTTATTGGTGGCGAGATCTTAAACATTAAATTCAATTTCTTTTCTTTTTCTTCATGTGTGTGTGTGTGTGTGTGTGTGTGTGTGTGTGTGTCTGTTACTGAGGATCAAAGCCAGAGCCTTCTGAAGGAGCTACATCCCCAAACCTTTTTTTTTTTTTTGGCTTTTTGTTTTTTGTTTTGAGGTAAGGTTTTGCTAATTATGACAAGCTGACCTTAAACTTGCAATTCTCCTGCCTCAGCCTCACAAGTAGTTAGGATTTCTGGCATGCATCACCACACCCACCCAATTTCTTTAATAGATACACGACAGTTTAAATTGTCTACTACCTTCTTGATAGTTTATGTCTCACAAGGAATTTGCCCATTTGTCATAAGTTGATGAATTTTTGACATAAGTTTGTTTATAGTATTCTCTCACCATCTTTTTAATAGCCATCTTTTTAATAGGTCTGTGGTTATGCTTCGTATCTCCTTATTGATAGAGATAATGTCTGTCTTTTGCTTTTTTTTTTCTAAGCAGTGTAGTTAGAAGTTTATTGATTTTATTGGTTATTTCAAATCAGTGTTTAGTGCTATTCTTTTTCTGTACTTTTTTTGTTTTACTTAGTTTCTAACTTCTACTGACTTCATTTTTTTTTCTTTTTCTAGTTTCAGAAAGTTTTCTCTTTATTTATTTATTTAGGTACTGGGGATTGAATGCACGACCTCACGCTTGCCAGGCAGGAACTTGTGTCGCTGAGGTATATCCCTGGCCCTCAGAAAGTTTCCTAAAATAAGCATTTAAGAGCCGGAGTATTTCTCGAGTTGCATCTCACAAATTTTATCACATTGTGTTTTCATTTTAATTCAAATCCAAATTTTTATAGATTTCCCTTGGGGTTTGTTCTTTGCTCTCTGGGTTATTTAGATGTATAATCAAAAAGTACAGGTGTGTTGGGATTTTCCAGATATATTTCTGTTATTGATTTCTAATTTAATTTAATTACTTTATTATCGTAATCCTTCTATTGATATTGAGTTGATTTCTGACAGAGGACATGGTCTATCTTATTTATCATTTCATGCAATTCTTAAAAAGCAGTGTATATTGATGTAAGCATTCTCTAGATATCAATTATATCACACTGATTGATAATACTGTTTAGGTCTTCCATATACTTACTGATGTTTGTGTACAAGTTCTACCAATTATAGAAAAGAAGATATTTCCAAATACAATGGTAGATTTGTCTATTTCTCCTATAAGTTTTTGCATGATTTATTTTCAAGCTTTGTTACTGAGGATATACACACTTAGGATTAGTATCTCTTCTTGGTAGATTGACTGATGTGAAATATCTATTTTTAATGCACAATAGCATTGCTTTTCTGAAGTGTACTTTATGTGATAATAGTATAGATAATATATGCCATAACATTTACCGTTCTTCTATTTCTGATTTGTGTGTTTTTAATATTTAAGGTAAGATTTTATAGAAAGATATAATTTAATCATTCTTTTTATAAGATATGACACTTCATTTTTTAACTGAAGGGTTTAAGCTAACCAAAGGCTATGTAATTTCCCCAAGAAAACACACATTCAATGATTAGTCAATTCAGGGGTAAAAGACTTTCCTTTTTGCCTCAATTCAGGACACTCTGAAGAGTCATGCCAGCTTCATAACTATCCCATGGAATTGGGAAACTGAGTCACTATTGTGACTGAATTACAGCTCAACTTTTCCTGTTATTTCTTCCTATTTCCTTCACACTCCCATAGACACTGTTCCCCAAAACATTCCGGTCATCTTTCTGCATACACATCTCTTGGTAATCTGACCATACCCCGGCAGTTTTTAAACAGAGTTAAACACGGAAATCAATACATGTAATACACCATATCAACAGGGTCAAGGACAAGAATCACATGATCATCTCAATAGATGCTGAAAAAGCTTTTGACAAAATCCAACACTCATTCATGATAAAAACCCTACAGAAAATCAGAATAGATGGTCTCTACCTCAACCTGATAAAAGCCATATATCATAAACCAACAGCCAACATCTTACTAAATGGAGAAAAACTGAAAACTTTCAACGTAAAATCAGGAACAAGACAAGGATGTCCATTATCACCATTCCTATTCAATATAGTTCTAGAAACATTAGCCAGAGCAATTAGACAAGAGAAAGAGATAAAGGGAATAAGAATAGGAAAGAAAGAAGTTAAATTATCACTTTTTGCAGATGATATGATACTCTACATAGAAGACCACCAAAAATCCATCGAAAGATTTCTAGATGTAATAACCAAATTCAGTAATGTTGCTGGATACAAGGTCAGCACTCAAAAATCAATAACATTCTTGGACACAAACAACAAAGTCACTGAGAGAGAAATAAGGGACACCACACCCTTCACTATAGCATCCAAAAAAATGAAATAGTTAGGAATCAATCTAACAATGGAAGTAAAAGATCTATACAGTGAAAATTACATTACTCTGAAAAAGGAACTAGAAAAGGATTTCTGAAAATGGAAAGATATTCCCTATTCATGGATATGAAGAACAAACATCGTGAAAATGGCCATTCTCCCAAAATTGTTATGCAGATTTAGTGCAATCCCAATCAAAATACCACTTGCATACCTCACAGAGCTAGAGAAATCATTCCTGAAATTCATCTGGAACCAGAAGAGACCTAAAATAGCAAAGGCAATTCTGGGCCACAAAGGTAAGGCAGGAGGCATCACAATAACCGACTTGAAACTATATTACAAAGCTACCATGATAAAATCAGCATGGTACTGGAATCAAAACAGACCTGAAGATCAATGGAATAGATTAGAAGATACAGCCACATGAATGCCAGGAGTGGTGGCACATGCCTTTAATCCCAGCAATTTGGAGGCTGAGGTAGGAGGAGCATTGTGTGTTTGAGGCCAGCTTAGGTTACAACATGAGCAAGGCCTGCCTGAACTACATAGTGCGACCCTGTCTCAAATAACTAGGGCCAGGAGTTTGGCTTAGTGGCTTAAGCACCTGCCTGGCAGGCATGAGGATGTGAGTTCAATCCCCGCTACAAAAAAAAAGAAAGAAGAAAAAGATACAGTCACAACTACAAACACACTCAGCCAACTCACCTTTGACAAAGGGGCCAAACATGTACATTGGAAGAAAGATATCCTCTTTAACAAATGGTGCTGGAAAAACTGGTTTTCCATATGCCGTAAATTAAAACTAGATTCATGTCTATCACCATGCACTAAAAAAAGTCAAAATGGATCAAAGATGTGAATATTAAAACAGAGACACTAAATTTGCTGGAAGACAAAGTAGGTAAAATTCTTGATGACGTAGGAGTAGGAAGAGAGTTCATGAACAAAAATCAATCTGCACGGGAAATACTTCCCAGAATCAACAACTGGGATCTCGTCTTATTAAAATTTTTTGCATGTCAAAAGAACTCTCCAATAGAGTAAAAAGGAAACCCATGAATTGGGAAAATTTCTTAGCCAATTGTCCATCAGACAAAGGACTTCTATCTACAACATATAAAGAATTAAAAGAAATCAGACCCCTAAAATTCAAGGACCCAATCCAAAAATGGGCATCTGAGATAAATACACACTTCTCAGAGGAAGAAATACAAATGGCAAATAAATATATGAAAAAATGTTCAACATCAATGGTCATTTGGGAAATGCAAATTAAAACAACACTGAGATTCCATCTCACTCCAGAAAGAATGGCCAAGATAAAAAAAATCAACCAATAACAAATTCTGGAGGGGCTGTGGTGAAAGAGGAGCTCTTCTCCATTGTTGGTAAGAGTGTAGATTGGTGCAACCACTGTGGAAATCAGTGTGGAGATTCCTCAAGAAGCTAGGATTGGAGATCCCATTTGACCCAGCTATCCCGCTTCTGGGCATTTTCCCAGAAGAATTGAAAACATCATACCACAGTGATATTTGTGCACCCATGTTTCTAGCAACCCAATTTGTAATAGCCAAATCTTGGAAACAACCCCAGTGCCCATCAATCAAAGAATGGATAAAAAAGATGTGGTATTTTTATACAATGGAGTACTATTCAGCTATCAAGAAAGATTGCATCGAGACTTTTGTAAGTAAATGGACACTTATGAGACCACACTCATAAGTGAGGTAAATCAAACCCACATGTGTAAATACCGTATTGTCTCCCTAGTGTAAGAAACTGAAACAGTATGTATGATCCAAAATCTACAATAAATACTATTTAAGGGTAAGAGATTGCTCAAAGAGCAGAAGTAATTGGGAAAGGGAAAAGGAGGAAAGAAGAGGGAAAAGGAAAAAGACATAAATCTGTATATATGTATATGTAAGATACCTAAAATGACTATACTGCTGAATGTATTAGTTACTGAGAAAGATCGCTTAATACTCATATGATTAGATCAATTTCACACATCTATATCTGTTAATGTAAACAACCATGTTGAAGGTAATGAAATGGAATATTGCAACCATTGTCAAGTTCCTATCATCTTGTTTTGTAAACCTATAATGTTACTGTTTTGGATTTGCTATTGTCGTTTGTCTCTTTTGCTTTTTGTCTTTCTTTTCTGTGTCTTTTTTCTCTTAAATAAAAAAAATTTAAAAAGTTCTTTACATATTCTGGATAATAACTCCATATCAGATACATAAATCACAAATATTTTCTCCCATTTTATGGGTTGCCTTTTCAGACTGTTAATTATTTTCTTTGGTGTGCAGAATATTTTACTTTTGATGTAACCTTATTTATCTATTTATTATTTGGTTGCTTTATTTTCGGTATCAAGAAACCATGGCTACATTCAATGTCATGAAACTTCTCCCCCACGTTTTCTTGTAAGTGTTTTATAATGTTATAGTTTACATTTAGGTATTTGATCCATTTGGAGTCAATTGCTATGTATGGTGCATGGTAAAGGTGCAACTTCAGTCTTTTGCATGTTGATACTTGTTGTGCTGTCTCCGCCTTTAAAATGGGAAGTGACAAGGAGCAGAGTAACAAGTCTGTCTCTTGAGTCACTCATTTGAAGACCCTGGGCATAAATTCATTGATTTATGCATGCTTTGGAGTTCACACCCAGAATTCACAATCTCCATAAAACTTAGAGACTCTTCATAAATAGATGGTGGAAGAATCTGTCTTTATTCTCGGCAACCTCTAACTGAAATTTAGCATTATGGATAATGAATGCAAATGACCAATCATAAAATTTGTAGTACCAGTGACTTTGTCACCAAAAGACATCCCTGATATTTCCTATCACATTTTACTGTGGAGACAACTCTCTCCAAAT